>PVKA01004268.1:0-34366 GCA_004027165.1 Ctenomys sociabilis
AAAAAAAAAGGGTTGGGGAGGTAGCTCAGCATCTAAGCTGGCACACCCCTGTATTCTCAGCGCCGGGGTGCCTGAGAGGAGGATCCCGACAAGTCCAAGCTGTGTAGCGAGACCACTGAAGTATTTTATGTTCAGGAGACCTGCCCATTTAAACTTTGGATGGATGGAGAGGATATTAGCTCTTAGGATTAACATCTGCTTGTGTCCTCTGTTCCCACGTCACTGGTCATCTTCTATGTCCCCATGTTGAGGCTCCACGTACTGTATGTCAGCTGTTGGAGCCAAAAGAAAGGTCAGGAAGACTGCATTAATACAGCTTTGGAGGTCTCACCGGGCTTAGTCTCTCTCTAATGGAGCCCCGAGCCCTCATGTTTTGCTATTCTAGATCTCCTCTGAGTCTATGGACTTTAGGATTGCTGTCTCTACTCCTGTGAGGAATGCTGTTGGTATTTCAATTGAGATGGCATTAAATCTGCATACTAATTTTGAAAGTATGGCCATTTGGAGTATATATTTGTTCTGCCTACCCAGGAACAGGGGATATCTTTTCATTTTCAGATGTTCTCTTTAATCTCCTTTTTCAGAGGACTGTAGTTTTCATTATAGAGGTCTTTCAAGTCCTTTGTTAAGTTAATTAGAAAGTATTTAATTTTTATTGATGTTATTGTGAATGGTACTGTTTCCCCAATTCCTTTCTCAGTGAATTTATTATTGGTGTACAGGAATGTTATTGCACTCATCATTTTTGAGTATTGACCTGATATCCTGGTGTGGTACTTAATTTGGGTAGTAATACAGGGCCTATGGGCTCTATAGGATCTCACTATGTAGATTGGACTCGTAGTGATCCTCCTGTTTTCAGCCTCCTAACACTGGGATTACAGGCGTGCACCACCATGCTTATGCTCCATTGCTATCTCAGCATGCCCTGGGTGTGCGGCTGGCACAGCACACTGGAGATTGAACCCTGGCCGCTGCTCCGATTGTTATAATACTGCTTTTCATCCTTTGACTTTTAACCTGTAAATTTATTTTTGAGTTAAGTGTATTTCTTGTATATTGTATATTGGTGGGTTGATTCTTTCTTTCTTTTTTTTTTTTTTGTATTTGGTACAGGGTATCACTGTGTAGCTTATAATCCCAGCACTGAGGAGACTGAAAAGAGAAGGATCACTATGAGTCAAAGCTGCATAATGAGAGCCTGTAACAACCAAGTACACTAAAAAAAGAAATATTTCATTTTAAGCTCTACTAATCATTACATTTTGTGTTGACAAGTCTCCTGTTAGTCTAGCAGATTTACCTTTATGTATGATTTGTTCCTTTTCCTTAATAGCCTTCAATGTTTTTGTCCTTATAATGGACTTCTGGTACTTTGAGTTTAACGAGGCCCTGAAAAGTTTTCTCCTGGTGGTGACCATTTGGGGTTTGGTATGTTTCACTCATCTGTGTATTTGTTTCTTTCCTTGTAATTGGAAAGTTTCCTGCCATTATTTCTTTGAGCAGGTTTTATGTTGTGTGTGTTTTCTGATTTTTCACTCATTGCAATTATTCTAAGATTAGTCTGCTTTGCATCATCTCACTGCAGTTGATTTTAAGGTGTTGAGCAATTGGTCTTGAAGGTATCATTGTCTTCTAGTTCTGAAATTCTGTCCTTACACTGGTCGCTTCTACTATACTTACTTGCAGTATAATTTTTAATCTTCTGGATTTCTTATTGAAACTTTTTCATTGACTCTAAGCTTTTGCTAAAGTGGAGATTTTGGATTCTTCTCATGTTTCATTTTTGTTGTTGTGCTTAGTTTTGTGGACACTTATGGGGTAGAGATTTTGTAGTTAGGATAGAGGTCACTTTATCTCCTGTTCAGTGATGTACTTTGAGCATGGGCAGCTATAGTCTGTGGCCTTATTCCCAAGATCAAGCCACTTTGTTTAGATTGAGAGGGAAGGGCGCATTGTAATTAGCTGAATGCTGAGTTCTCCAGGAATGTAATATAGTATTGCTAATGTCACAGAAGATAATCTGATTGTCAGATTATAGAGAAATAACAAGTATGAGACCCTGCAGCAAATCAGCTGCAGTAGTATTGTCCTTGACAAATTGGATAGTAAGATACAATAAAAACCAATTAAGTACCACCTTTATTCCTAAGGAAGAAGCCCACAATTATAGCATAAATATTAAGACAACCTGTGTATTACAGCTAATATAGACTAATTTCTTTTTTTAAAATTTAACTTAACTTTATTTTGAAAAGTAAAAACAAAAGCAAAAACAAAGACAGAAACAGGGTAACATACAATAATACATATGTTACAGATTTTCTAAACAAAAATAGCTAATTAACAATGGTTGTTCTACTTTTATTGTCAAATCTGTTGCTCAGGTTATATACTAATTTCAAAAGCCATATTTCTGCTAGTGGTAGAAGAGAGCTCAACAGTAATTTTTTCTTTGAGTCAGGGTCTTTCTATGTGCTGGAGTCTGGCCTTGAACTTGATTATATAGCCCAGTTGTCCTCAAACTCATAATAATGTTCCTGCCTCAGCCTACTGACTTCTGAGATTATAGGTGTATACCACTATGCCCTGATCAACAGTAATTTTATAGAATGAAATACCAAAAGAATAGTGGCCAGCCAGATAGCTCAGCAGACTAAAGCACCTGCCTAGGCAGACGCAGAGGCAGGGTTCAATCCCTAGCATGCCATGCTGGCTCTGCCCCCCAGGGGTGTACTGAAAAGGCGATTGAGACTGGGCATGTTCCTGCCTGCTTGTAATCCCAGTGCTTGGGAGGCTGAAAACAGAAGAATCAAGTCCCATCTGTGTAGTGAGACCTGTAGACCCTGTACTAAATACATAAAGATTAATAAAGTGTTATGGTTGTGCTGTTAAACATACAAGGTATGGGGGTAGGGGAGTGCAAGGGGAAAATATATATAACCTTAAGTTATATAAAGTGCAGAGGAAAGTGGTGATAGAAAGGATATTAGACAAGAAAATAAGTAACAAGAAATAAAGACAAAAGAAAAAGGAGAAAAAGGAAATTATATGGGAGAAGACAAAAGAAAAAGGAGAAAATGGAAATTGTAATTGACAGAAAAAAATAATATGGAGGAAAATAAGAAAGAAAAAGAGATAAGAAACTAGGAAGGATAAAGGGAAAAATTTTCAAATCTCAATAAACCAAGGGCTGGGGAGATGGCTCAGTGAAATAAGCACTTCCCTGACAAGCATGAGGGTCTGTGTTCAAACCCCAGTTCCAAAATAATAACAACAAAAAATGAAAAACAAAACAAAACAAAAAAAACCTCAATAAACTAGTGAAGAAGAAAAAAGAAAAAACAAATGCCTGCCATTGAATACATGGTTTCTCTTCCAGGACCTACAATGCCATGGCAGTGACTGAATCAAGACTCGGCCTTGCTCACACCAGCAGATAAAGAATGCAGTTGGGCCCAAGATCTGTGCTTGCTGTAGGCCTGGCAGGCAGAAGGTTATGGCAAGAGAACCGGCACTGTGACTTACCCCTGGGACTGAGCTTGCCCTCTGGCCTTAGGGTGGGGGTGCTGTCTTTTATCTTGGAACCCTCAGGGGTCTCTCTCCAGCTTAACCTCAGGTCCCTGGCCCTGGATGTAACCCATGGCTGTTTCTTACCCAGTCACTGTGGGGATGTGACACTGGGAGCCCCGAAGTGAAGCTGTCTTGCAAGTGCTGAGTCTCTAGTTCTGACTATCAGTCCTTCCCCAAAAGGGTGTACAGGCGACCACTCTCTTCTTGGTCATGGCTGGCGACACACTCACTTGGGAGCAGAATACTGCTCTTTCTCTGTGGCTCACAGGGGTTCTGGTCCATTCACCACAGCCATTTCTCCCTGAATCCCTCAAAGCTTTCACTTTGAAGAGTTGGTCTCCTCCTCCTGCAAGTCACAAGCTGGGAGCTGAGGCGAAAGTTCAGATCATCTCTTTCCCTCTCTGTGGTATTTTTTTTTTTTTTTTTCTCTATTTGGTACAGGGTCTACCACAGGGTCTACAGGGTCTCACTACGTAGATTGGACTCATAGTGATCTTCCTGTTTACACTCTCCCAAGGCTGGGATTACAGGCAAACCACCACGCCCAGTCTCCATGGCCATCTCAGGGGAGGGGCCGGCACAGCACATTGGGATCGAAGCTGGGCTGCTGAGCTCTGCCCAAGCAGGAGCTTTAGTCTGCTGAGCTATCAGCCTGGCTCTTGTCTGTGGCATTGATACAAGGAAACCTCCAAACACCACAGGGAGAAAAACTGATCTCCTAACCTAAAAGGTACCTGGAATGAGTTTGTGTTAAAACTGAAGAATGAATTTTAGGAACAAATGGAGGTTATGAGGAGAATATATTTATTGAGGGAAGAAAAAACTCTTGTCTGAGAGAGAGACAGGTGGGGGATCCTGAATGGGTGGTCCCCGGGATGCTGTCTCTTCCACAGATTTTTATAGAGGAAAACTATGTGGTAAGGTGGGTCTAAGGTGGTAGAGAAGACATGGGAACTTGCTTAGGTGGGCATGAGGTGGGACAAAGCTATGATCAACCAATGAGATTACAAGCACCATTGCTCAGGTAAAAATGATTAAATCCAGTACCAAATGGGGAGTGAGTCACGTAGCAAGCAGGCATGAATATGGGACAGGGTCTCTTTCTGTTGGGGATTAAACTAGTGGTTCATTTGGGCTCTTTCAAGGTGATTGATACCCATTTAGAATATCAATCCTTGATACCTATCCCTAGGGAAGTATGTAACCGTATTTCCTCTTTTGTCTTGGTCTTGAAGTATGGCTCATAAAGTAGTGTCTGTCTCTTCCAAGTTGCAAAGTCACCTTGTCTTCCATATTGTCTGTGAGGGCCTGGGCCTGTCTAACTCCCTATAATATCTCTATCTAATTCAGCTGCCTCCAATAGTGTTTTTTTTTTTTTTTTTTTTTTTTGTCTTTTTGAGACAGGGTCTCACTATGCAGTTCAGGCTGGCCTTAAGCTCACTTTGTAGCTCAGGCTGGTCTCAAACTCACAACAATCCTCCTGCCTCAGCCTCCCAAGTGCTGGGATTATAGGCATGTGCCACCACGCCTGGCCAATAGTGTGTTATTCTTGGAAGTTGGCATTACCCTAATTCCAAAACCAGATACAGACCAAGCACAAAAGATGACCACATGGCATAATGAATTATCAATGCAGAAATCCTCAACAAGATATTTGCAAACAGAATGCAAAAAAAAAAAAAAAGTGGTAAAAAGAGTAATAGGCCTCATTCCAGCAACACAAGGATAGCTAAACATAGGTGGATATATAAATGTAATGCACCACCTAAGCAAGAGGAAAAGTAATGGACCATCTCAGTAGACACAGAAAGCCTTTGACCAAACCCAGCATCCACGCATGATAAAAATTCTGAAAATAGATCTTATTTCAATCTGAGAAAAGCAATTTATGACAAACCAATGGTCAACATCATATTGAATGGGAAAAAGCTAAAAGATTTCTCCCTAAAATCAGGACCAAGACAAGGATGTCCACTGTTGCCACTCTTATTCAACATATTCCTTGAAGCATTAGCCAGATCAATCAGGTAAGAGAAAGAAATAAAGATCCTGTACCAAATAAGTAAGTAAGTAAGTAAGTAAATAAATAAATAAATAAAAGGAAACTGGAAAGTTATCCCTGGTTGCCGGATATATGATGACATGGTCCTTTACATAGCAGACACAAAGCACCAAAATCTCCTAGAATTAACAACCGAATTCAATACTTGAGCAGGAAAAAAAAAAAATCAAGACACAAAAATCAGTAGTACTCCTCTATAGCAATAATGAACCCATCGAGAAAGAATTAAGAAAATAATACTATTTATAATGTCATCAAGAAAAATTAAATATTTAAAATTTAATTTCTTTTTTTGAAGGTTTCAATTGTACTTCATTTCTTCAATACACTGTATTTTAATGACTACACAGTGCTTTTACTTGGCATCAGTTATGATTTCATTTAGAAATAATTTATAATTTAGCTGTACTCTATCAGCTGGCATGATAAATGGCCTTGCCATTCCTTGGGGGTGACTCTGTCCACAGGGGACAGGTTCCATTCTATTCCAACTGTGTTGCTGTATAGGACCATGCAGTGATACAGAACATGGCTCCACCAGCTAATATAACATTACCGTGTTTGTCATGGAAATCAGGTGTCCGTTTCCGGTGCCTTGCTACCATTTGTTGAATGCTTGGAACTGGAAAATGGCCTAATGGTTTTCTTTGCCAAGGGAAACATCACAGAACTGAAGTTGAAACTGTAGTTACTGCAGCTGCTGGTTTGGTGCAAATCACTTCCAGATACCCTTGCAAAGAGCCTAAAAATTAATTTCTTAACCAAGGAACTAGAGGACCTCGGCAATGAAAACTACAGTAATATAAAAGAGAGACTGAAGAGGGCTTCAGAAAGTGGAATGTTGGGTTGGGGAGGTAGCCTGGTGCCTAGGCGGCTGCCTAGCAAGCATGAGGACCCAGGCCCCTGAAACTGGGCATGGTAGCCTGTGCCTGTAGTTCCAGGACTGGGGAGGCTGAAACAGGAAGATCGTGAGTCCAAGCTGTGTAAGATCCTATACCAAATAAATAAATAAATAAATAAATAAATAAATAAATAAAATTTATCCCCTGTTGCCAGATAGGCAGAATGAATATTGCCAAAATGGCCATACTTCCAAAACTGAGGTACAGATTTAATGCAATACCAATTAAAAAACCAACAGTGTTCTTTATAGAGCTGGAGAAAACATTCCTAAAATTCGTATGGAATCAGAAGAGACCCAGAATAACAAAAGCAATTAGGGAACAGGCTATAAAGTTACAGTGATACAAACAGCATGCTATTGACTCAATACAGACTCGTGGATCAGTGGAATGGCAGAGAGGACACAGAAGCGACCCCAAACACACTGAGCTGTTTGCCAAAAACACCCTAGAAGAAACACAGCCTCTTTAGCAAATGGTGCTGGGCAGACTCACTACACACACAGAAGACTAAGGGTATCTGGTTAAACAGCAGAGTGACAATCTAATAGTACTTTTGTATTTTGTTCTCAGAAGTACCAGCCAGCAGGTCAGGACTGCCTGGTGTAGGCATTTCCAGGGAAAGCTCACAGGCAGCTTGCTTGCACTGGTTCCCATGTAGAAAGGAACAAAATAAATCTATGCTTACTTCCTCCTGTTCTACTCCTGTGGGCTGCCCTCTGGAACCACTGCAGGTAAGGACCACCTGGATTCGCGCCTTGTGATTTGCATGCTGCTCTCCACAGTGGTGGGAAATCTGGTGAAGGGTCTGTAACAGCTTCACGGGAAGTGTGTGAGGCCACTTGGGAGGAGAAGTCTTTCCTCTTTTATGTATAACCTTATCAAAGGGGACAGTCTCATTTGCTGTTAATGTTTTTGGATTTTTCTAAAAAAGGTACACAATGTGGAGAGTATAAAAATACAGAAAATTTTGAATTACCATGGATACTTTTATCAAAAAACTACTGTTTACTGATATTGTTGAATTAATTTCCCAGATTTTTTTTCAATGTTTATTTCGTGAATATTTGAGTCATTTGAAGTATATTTCTCTGGTTCTCTTTCCTACATAGTAATGAATCATTAGTGTTTCTCAAACTCAAATATTCTTTGGCCTAGGAATCAAACTCAGGACCCTGTGCTTCTCAGGCAGACTCTCGGTCACTGAGTTGTATCCAGGGCCCAAACTCAAATATTTTTAGAAACATGATTTTAATGGAGGTATATTTTATGTAACTCTTCTCCAATTTAATAGTTTTCCTATTGTTATAGTGTTTTATTAATTTTTATAAGACTAAGCCTTATTTACATATTTTAATTCTCATTAAAGGAATTTAAAGAAATTCCTAAGGAATTTCACAAGGAAACTCAGTCATTAACCCTGAAGAATAAAAGTAACAGAGGTTGGTAGTAGAGACAAGTTTGATGTAACACATGTGAAATGGATATTTAGAAATGGCAATATACTTGGTATGTATAACTGTTAGTACTAGTACTATATATGGGGGACTTTAATTAATTTATTTTTGTTGTTGTTATTTTGTGGTGCAGAGGATAGAACTCCAGACCTTATGCTTGCCAAGAAGGCACTTATGCCACTGAGTTATCTCTCTGTCCCTGGGGGATTTTATTAATATTATTTATAAGGTTTGTATTTTGTATTTGTTTTTGTTTTTTTGTTGATGCAGGGTCTCACTATGCAGCTGGGACTCGAAGTGATCCTCCTGTCTCATCCTCCCCAGTGCTGGGATTACAGATGTGTGCCACCACACCTGGTCTTGGTGGCTGGTTTTGTGGCCTGCACTGCTTGCTTGGGGTTCCAGGCCTGCCATGGCTTGTGGTACGGGGGATCGACCCCAGGTCCTGGTGCTTGCCAGGAAGGTACATAGACTGCCGAGCTATCTCCCTTGCCCAAGTATCTTGTATTTGTATACTCAATCAATTTACTATTTTTTGAGTAGAAAGGTTTTACATTTATTAAAGACAAGAGTACAAACTTGGTCTGCACAGTGCATTTAGACCAAGTAAAAGTAGGAAAAGCAGCATCCACCATAGCTTGAGAGCAGGCCTCCAGTGCATTTCAGTCACAGTTAGATCAGATCTTCAGGATGACTTCAATCATGAGCCAAAGTCCCCAGGACAAGTTTATAACAATGTATCAAAATAAATTAGGTCAGTTAAACTGGGAGGCAAGCTTTAGCTGCTAAAGCTATCTGGTTGCTTGTTAGCAGCACTGATTTAATAAAATGCAATTGAAAAAATATGTGCATCTCTTGGGTAAATCTTGTCATGAAAGAGAGCAAATTTTGGGTGGCAGCCTGTCTGTAATTCCAGGTACTCGGAGGCTGAGGCAGGAGTAACGAGGTACTCGGAGGCTGAGGCAGTTAGGGAGCAGGAAAGGTTGTCTTCATTAGGAGGAAAGTTGGTCAGGACCACGAGAGGGCAGTATTTCAATTAGTTTGTTTTTAACCACAGACAAGAGCTTAATACAAATGGACCTAGTTTTACAACTGATAGACATCATTGCCAGTCCTACGGATAACCCACTGCTATTATGGATTACTGGACTATATTGGATTATTTTGCTGAATTCACACACCTACACTGTTTAAATGGCAATTGAATACTTATCTCTGACAAAACTAAACAAGAAAGGGGCTGCAAATGAAGGACCATTTTGTATCTGTATATACAAAATAGTTAGGATAGATATACAGCTACTTTCTATGGCCATATGACCCTGAATACGCCCAATCTCGTCTGATCTCGGAAGCTAAGCTGGGTCGGCCCGGTTAGTACTTAGGTTGGAGATATACAGCTATTTTCTCTTAATTGAATGAGAAGAAAGATTTGTAATAATAGTGTTTGGACAGGATATCATGTCTGCATCTTGTACTATGAATAACCACTAAGAAGACAGCAATATACAATGAATTAATATTGATACTATCCTACTAATCAGTTTTGAAACTGTCTCATTGCCTTTTTTTGTGCAGGACCAGGGACTGAATTCAGGACCTTGCACTTGCCAGGCAAGCACGTACTCTACTGAGCTATCTCCCCGGCCTCCTTTATTACTATTTGTTTCTCAATAAAATTAAGAAAAAGAAAAAGAAAAAGAAAAGAGCATTGTTGACAATTCACTGCTGCGGATCTCCCCAGGGCACACAGTCCAGGACAGCTGCACTGCGGGGCGGGATATCATCTGCCGCTCTGGGAGAAGATGGCCGTGCTAACGTGGCCGGAGTCCCACTCACTTGGCCTCCTGACTGCCCAGCTTCCGTCTGGCCTCTCCCCGCGTCCAGCCCGAGCTGTGGTGTGAGGAGGACCTGGAGCATCGCTGCGCACGCTGCGCGCTCTCCCGGATTAGTTTCCTTCTGTGCCTGGTGATCCTGGTTCCCCTGGGCCCTCTCCCTTGGGGCATGCTCAGCTCTACTGCAGTTGGTTACTGTGTTTATTTCCCTGGAAACCGAGCTCCTGGAGACGGATGCTTTGTTCATTTGTTTGTCTAGCTGTCAGACGGTGCCTGACACAAAGACAGTGCTTAAAATACATGCTCAGTAGATGAGCAAATAGACATGCTCTGAAGGGAGGCTGTACTGAGAGTATTTTTTTTTTTTTTTTTTTTTTTTTTTTGGTGGAACTGGGGATTCAACTCAGGCCCTTGCACTTGCAAGTGCTTATTGTACTGAGCTATCTCCCCAACCTCTAGCATTTTGTAGGTAACATCTTCATGGGTATTTTTAAAATTTTAAAAAAACTTTAAAGAATACAAAAAATAATTTTAAAAAAAACCACCATTAGATACAAAATTTCTCTAAACAAAATAATAGGAATTCAACAATGGTTGCTGTATGGCATGATATCTTCAAATTAATTTTTTAGGTTACCAGATGTAAATGTGCAAAATTGGTTTAAACAAAACAACAAAAAAAATTATAAGAAATTAAAATAAAAAATAAGAAAAAATATCTTAAGCATTAACTATTCTTTCAAATGAACAGCAGTGGGGCTTGCAAGATAGTGCAGTAGTCTAAAGCACCTGCTTATGAAAGCATAGGCAAGTGTAGGGTTCGATCCCTGGCATCACATGCAGCGCCAGCCCACCCTAGGGCCAGTTCAGCCAGCCACAAAACAAAATAAAACACCCGGCAAAAAGCAGCGATCATCCAAACTACCCTGCTTATATAATAAACATCCTTTCCCCTCTTTCTTTTGTGCTTTTCCTTACCCCGGTTTTTCCTTCCCATTGAACAAATCCTTTCCCTTTTGCAGTATCTATTGTACCTTTCAGATGATATTTACTCTTTAGGTTCTCACACTAGTGAGACAAGATGTCCACTAGTGTGATTTTTTTTTTTAATGTATTTGGTGCATGGTCTCACTATGCAGCTTGGACTCACAGTGATCCTCCTGTTTTCAGCCTCCACAGTGCTGGGATTACAGGTGTGTGCCACCACGCCTGGTCTCTGTGGGTGGCTCAGGCCCAGGCCAGCGTGGATGTTCATGGGTATTTTTCCATTTTTCTTTTTTTTGTCTTTTTGAGACAGGGTCTTACTCTGCAGTTCAGGCTGGGCTTCAGCTCACTTTGTAGCTCAGGCTGGTTTGGAACTCCTGACAATCCTCCTCCCTCAGCCTCCCAGCTCTGAGGTTAGAGACATGTACCACCACACCCAACTCTGTGGCTATTTCTACCCCCACATTTCATATATACTGTAATGGGCTGTAACTGGGGGAAATCACTAGGAGGAGCCTTGTGACCTCCCTAATATGGCTTCCCGCTATCTACTCTGAAATCAATGCGGCTCTTGTTATTTTTCTACTGGGCACAGCTGGCGGGACCTCCAGCTCTTTGAGCATTACTTCCTGGCTGAAGCGCAGATCCTTCAGCCAGCTAGTGTTGTACATAGCTGATGTGTTTCCACCCTAACTGTATCTTGTAACAGGCCCCATCTGGGGCAAGTTCCGATTATCCCTAAGAACTTTGCAAACCTCCTAGTTATAAGCAGCG
Organism: Ctenomys sociabilis; assembly: GCA_004027165.1. Classification (NCBI taxonomy): domain Eukaryota; kingdom Metazoa; phylum Chordata; class Mammalia; order Rodentia; family Ctenomyidae; genus Ctenomys; species Ctenomys sociabilis. Next base: position 11,588 of record PVKA01004268.1, read on the forward strand.
TGCAGCTGTATCAATAAGGATGTAATTTTTTGCTATAAAAGACTATGCTTAACTTTGTTTAGGGGCTGGTTAGCGCCTCCTTGTGTGGAGTGTGGCTGGCCAGCAGCTGGATCGGCTAATGAAAGCTCACCAAATTCCAATCTGTTCTGGTCTTGGTCTCTATTCAAGTCAAACCCCGGTACATATACCTCTAAAAAGCAACCGTCTAACTGCAAAGCAAACACCAAAGACAGACTTTTGACAGTGGTGAAGTAGAGTCAGATTTTGTTAAATAGGAGAGCAAAAGGGAATTTGGGAGGAAAACTTAGGTTTCCCTGGACACCTTGGAGGTTTATATTCCATTCAAGAAATGTAACAGCTAAGGCTGACTTGCATTTGTTCTTTCATTCTTTCCTTAATTAGCGATATTTTTTCAGAAGGGTAGGTAAAGTTTTTTTTTTTGCCTTTTGACTAGCAGGCAATGACCCCAGTTTCTTTGATTAGGAAGAAAAAGGCCTAGTGCAGTCCATTTGTGGTGTACAAAAGCATCAAGGATTTTTTAATTTTTTATTTTTTCTGTATTTTAGGGAAGGGCCTACAGGGTGTTCAGGGTCTCACTACTAGGTCAGACTCATAATGATCCACCTGTTTACAGTCTCCCAAGAGCAGGGATTACAGGCACATGCCACCATGCCCAGTCTCAATTGCCAGACTTAGCATGCCCCAGGGGCGGGGTGGGCATGGCAGGTCCAGGGATCAAACCCCTGGCTCCTGTTCCTGCTTGCAGGCACTTCAATCCACTGAGCTATTTGGCTTTTTTTATTTTTTATTTTTTTCAGTGTCACGGATTACAGTCAAGTTTGGATATGGCTCAAGTAAACATGAGGCAAATAAAGTTTTCCGCCCATGTGTTATACATATTTATTTATTAAAAATTTGAGTTATGTTCACTTTGATCATATTTGTAAAAAGTTGTTTTAAAAATTAGCTTGCTTTAAATCTTATAAATATATCCATACTCACAACTGTTTAGAAAGTTCTGCTTTATAAAGAGACCTGGTTTTATATGACAAGTGTAAGTTAATTCTGAAGTCAGATAGACTTTGATTTTATTCTTGGATAAGTCTTCCTAGCCTGGTAAGTTTGGGAATATTACTCAGTCTTGATGTGCTTCAGTACTGGATTCTAACTATCTGTCAAAATTTTTTTTCTTATGTATTTGGTACAGGGTCTCACTATGCAGTTTGGACTCTCAGTGATCTTCCTGTTCTAGTCTCCCCAGTGCTGGGATTACAAGCTTGTGCCATGATGCTTGGTCTTGGTGGCTGGCTTGGCAAGCCCTGGGTGGTGCCAGTATAGCATGAGGTGCTAGGGAAATGAACCTAGGTTCTTGCACTTGCCTAGCCAGGCACTTAGACCACTGAGCTATCTCCATGGCCCTATCTTATCTATCTTTTTGAGATGGGGTTTAACTCTATAATTCAGGCTGGCCTTGAACTCACTTTGTAGTGCAGGCCTCAAAATCATAGTGTTCCTCCTGCCTCAGCCTCCTGAGTGCTGGGATTATAGGGTTTTACTAGAGGAGCAGATACATACAAGGAACAGGTATAACACAAGATGTGTCAATCACAGAGTCAGATGAAGTGAGCCGAGAGCTTTTGCACACCACCTACTGAAGGATTCAGTCCCAAGGTTTTATACTCCTTGCAGTGTTCCATCTTTAACAGTGTCCAAGTTTCTAATGGTCTCTAACAGTCAGCCATTGGGTCTGCAATGGAAGACTGAAGAATCTGTGATGGAAAGCTGAAGGATCCAATCTGGAGGCTGAAGAGTCTGAGCTGGAAGCCAGGAGATGAAGTCCAAGCTGACTGTGAAAACTGAAGTTCATCCGAGGAAGCAGAATGCTGAACTCTTCCTCAACCTCTTTTTGTATCGAGTTACTCTGGGGCGGGCCCTGGAAGCCCCGGAGTGTGGAACTGCCAGGCGATGATGCAACCAAAGTGACACAGTATATCAACTGCCAGGAGATCTAGCCAAGTTGACACAATGTATCCACTACTACAATCCACCCCTTGTCAACTTGGTAACTAGACAAGTGTCCAGATACAGAGATACGCATATAATTGCACCTAGCATTATAGCTATCCTATCCTGAGTACAAATGGAAACACATGAATGCCCTTGCCAAAATTGAAGGTAAGCAAGCTTTTTGCTTGATGCTTATGCTTCAACATTGACATAAGCTTAATAATCCTTAAGAACTGGTACTAAATTTATCCATATTATATTATAACACAACTACATACAGGGGTGAACTAGTACAATTATAATCCCCTTTTCTGTAGCTCATTGCAGGGTTATAGCTGGTGTTTACAACTATCTTCTTCTGCTACCCATTCTGGCCCTCAGCAAGCATCTTAGCAGGCCTTGGTTCTTTTCCTGGTGGAGTGACCCCCACCTTCATTCCTGAAGGCTCTGGGCCATTTGTCATTGTGCCTGTATTAGGCTGTTGTAGCTTTCCATTCACCTTACTATTAGGGCATGGCAATGCGCCCCAAGGGATCTCCTGTACTCCACGTACTGTCTTCCTTTCCTCAGTTGTGGAGCAGTAATCTAATTTCCCCTTGATAGTCTGGTCAGAAACCCCTGACTACACTGATTACTTTTTTAGCTTGTGTCCTCAGAGTCATGAGCAGCCCAGAGTGACCAGGGGAAATCTTAGCTTCCAGTTCAGTGGTATCATTGCTGTGCCTCCCGGGACAAGACTTACTCCCTCTGGGTCTAGGACGCCTAGTCCCGCAGAACATAAGGTTGTGGGGACAGGAAGCAAAACTTTTGCTAGTGGATCACTAGGGATAATGGTGAGTGGTGCCATTCCTATTCCCACCCTTTGATTTCTGGACCCATGAATCTTGGCTATGGGAGGCACAGAATCATACAGAGGGCGCTGATTCAAAGCATATACAGCTTGTTGAAGTACCTTACCCTAGCCCTGCAAATATTGCCACCTAGCTGGTTCTGTAACTGCATCTTCAAAAGACAGTTCCATTGCTCTGTCAATCCAGCTGTTCCTGGATGGTGAGGTACATGGCAAGACCATTAAATTCTATGAGCATAAGCCCATTGCTTCACTTCTTTGGCTGAAAAATGTGTTCCTTGGTCAGAAGCAATACTGGTGGTAGATAAGTCCACAGATGGTAGTTTTGGCAGAAGTATTACATGCAACAAAGGCAAATCCATATCCAGAATATGTATGTATGCCAGTGAGGACAAAGCTCAGTCCCTTCCATGATGGAAGTGGTTCAGTGTAATCAACCTGCCACCAGATCTCAGGCTGATCACCCTAGGGAATGGCACCATATTGGGGACTCAGCGTTGGCCTTTGTACCTGGCATACTGGGCATTCAGCAGTGGCTGTAGCCAGATGAGCCTTGGTGAGTGGGAGTCCACAGTGCTGAGCCCATGCATAGCCTCCATCCCTGCCTCCATGGCCACTCTGTTCATGGGCCCACTGGGCAATAATGGAGTGGCTGAGGAAGGGGTTGGCCACCATCCACAGAATGAGTCATTGTATCCACTTGATTATTGAAGTCCTCTTCTGCTGATGTCACCTTTTGGTGAGTGTTCACATGAGAAACAAATATTTTTACATCCTTTGCCCATATGGAGAAGTCTATCCACATACCTGTTCCCCAAATATCTTTGTCATTGATTTTCTAATCATGCTCCTTCCAAGTTCCTGAGCATGCGGCCAGACTGTTGGCTATGGCCCTTGAGTCAGTATATAGTCACACATCTGGCCATTTCTTTCTCCAGGCAAAATGCACTACTAAGTACACTGCCCAAAGTTCTGCCCACTGTGATGATTTCCCTTCATCACTGTCCTTAAGTGACACCTCAGAAAGGGGCTGTAATGCTGCTGCAAGTGGTGCCTGTGTAGTGTGCACAGCCATTCATAAACCAGTCCCTAGTTTTTCTTCCTCTGACAGCTGATTGTATGGTACACCCATCAATGCCATAAGTACATGCTGGGAAACAGAAGGAAATACAGCAGGTGTAAAAGCCATAGGTATCTGGGAAGCTTCCTTATGTAATTTACTTGTCACCTCTGGACCTGCCCTGGCTCTATCATAAATGTACCACTTCCATTTAATGATGGGCTGTTGCTGAGCATGTCCAACCTTATGGCTTGGTGGATCAGATAATACCCAGGCCATGAGAGGAAATTCAGGTCTCATGGGGACCTGATATGCAATAGTCAAGCATTCAGCTTCCACTAAGGCACAGTAGCAGGCCAAGAACTGTTTCTCAAAAGGAGAGTAGTTGTCTGCAGATGATGGGAGAGCCTTGCTCCAAAATTCTAAAGCAATTCACCTATGGGGGCCTTCCAGAGACTCCAAACAGCATCCTTATCTACTACTGATATTTCAAGTACCATCAAATCTGCTGGATCATATGGTCTCAGGGGCAGAGCTGCCTGAACAGCAGTCTGGATTTGTTGCAGGGATTTTTCCTGTTCTGGGCCCCACTCAAAAGTAGCAGCTTTTTGAGTCACTCAGTAAATGGGCCATAGTATGATATCCAAGTGAGGAATATGTTGCCTCCAAAGTCCAAATAAGCCCACTAGGTGCTGTGCCTCCTTTTTGGTCATGAGGGGAGCCAGATGCAACAGCTTATCTTTTAGCTTAGAAGGAATATCTCTGCATGCTCCACACCATTGGACTCCTAGAAACTTCACTGAGGTAGAAGGACCTTGACTTTTTGTGGGATTTATTTCCCATCCCCTGGCTCTCAAATGCTGTACTAACAAATCCAAGGTGGTTTCCACCTCCTGCTCACTAGGCCCAATCAGCATCACATCATCAATGTAATGGACCAGCGTGATATCTTGAGGAAGAGAAAAGCAATCAAGGTCTCTATAAACTGAGTTGTGATACAGGGCAGAATTAATATACCCTTGTAGTAAGACAGTGAAGGTATATTGCTGGCCTTGCCAAATGAAAGCAAAAAGTTTCGATGGTTCTTACAGATAAGTATGTAGAAGAAGGCATTTGCCAAACCAACAGCTGCATACCGACTACCAGGAGATGTGTTAATCTGCTCAAGCAAGGAAACCACATCTGGTACCTCTGCTACAATTGGAGTCACCACTTGATTCAGTTTATGGTAATCCACTGTCATTCTCCAAGACTTGTCTGTCTTTTTCAGAGGCCAAATGGGAGAATTAAATGAAGATGTGGTGGGGACCACCACCTCTGCATCCTTCAGTCCCTTGATGGTGGCATTAATTTCTGCCATCCCTCCAGGAATGCAGTACTGCTTTTCATTCACTAGTTTAACAGGCAAGGGCAACTCCAATGGCTTCCATTTGGCCTTTTCAACCATAATAGTCCTCACATGACAGGTTAGGAAATCAATGTGAGTATTCTGCCAAAAACTAAGTATATCTATCCCAATTATATGTTCTGGAACAGGGGAAGTAACTAAATGATAGAGCCAAAGGCCTACTGGCCCAAAGTCAGACCTTTGCTAAAATTTCATTGATCTCCTACCCTCCATAGGTCCCTACTCTTACTGGAGGCCACTATGGTGTTTTGATTCCCCTGGAATCAATGTCAGTTCAGAACCAGTGTCCAGTAGTCCCTGAAATGTCTGATCATTCCCCTTTTCCCAATGTATAGTCACTTGGGCAAAAGGCCTTAGGTCCCTCTGGGGAAGGATAGGTGAAAAATAGACTATACAAATTCTAGGGACATTAGGAACCTTTCCTAAGGAGACTTGGCCTCCCCGTCATTCAAGGGGTTCTGGCTCTGTAGACTGGCTTGAATCTGGGAACTGGTTGAGTGGCCGGGATTGCCCATTACCATGATTTGAAGTAGGTCTCTGTTCTTTTGCCCCTAAATTCTTTAATTTATATAAATCTAGCAAAAATTTTGTAGGCTTCCCATCTATTTCACTTTTGGGAATACCGTGGCTAATCAGCCAATGCCATAGGTCTGTGAGTTTCAGATTATTCTGGTCATTGTTCTTCTGCTGCTGCCCATGGCGATTAAGTGCTGCCACTTGACCTCTGCCACTCCAGGATCTAATCAAGCCCATTGCCCTTAAATTTCTCATTTGAGTAACTGTGGTCCCCACTGTAAGGTCTGGCACACAGAGAAGAGCAATGACTGGGCTCTTCAGGGATGGTGGTGCTCCCTCACAAATCTGTTTCTCAAGGTGATAGTGAAAGGATCTTCCAAATATGGAGAATTAGGTTTAATATGACAGATCTACTTCAGTATTCTCATTTACCTAAGCCTCTGAATCCCTTCATCAATAGCAAACCATGGAATATAAGGCATCTCTAACTCGGTCACTGGGGGCCATCTTTTGAGCCACACTTCAGCCAAATAGACCATTAGCACCTTTCTTTACTCCATGAGCCACAACATTAAATTCAGAATACCTACTTTGTGGGCCCATATCAAAAGACTCAGCCTGATCCAGGTGTATGCTTTTTCCACCATTATCCCACACTCATAAAGTCCACTCCTAAGGTTGCTCATTAGGCCTCTGCTTATAAGCGTTAGAAAACTCAAGAAGGTCTTTAGGAAAATAATGAATTTCCTCATGGATCACATTATGTGCTTCACCCGTAGGCAAGTTCTGTGATAGAAGCCTGGTTATCAGCCTATAGGCAAAAATGGGTGGTGAGGATAGGTCCTGAGGGGTAGGATATTCTGTTCATTCCATGCAGGATTGGTTTCTCCAGATATATTAGGAGACACTAACATGGCAGAGGGTGAAGGCAGTGATTTCTCTGTCACAGTGGGTGGGGAAATCTCTTCCTTAAGCAAAATAATCTCATTAGCTTCTAAGAACACAACATTCTCAGCCTCCTCAGGATCCTCCCACATATCTCCATTCCAATTCATGGGATCCCATTGTTTTCCAATTAGTGCCCTCACCTTTGCTTCAGATACCCTTTGAGACTGAGCATTTCATTTACATGGCAGTTCAGCCAATCAAATTATGAGGGATTGCATCTGGGTCTCTGCAACCTCAGCCTTGTGGCTTAAAGAGAGATTTTCTGTCAGGACACACTTAGAAACTTTTTAATTTTTTATCTGAGTCTGGAGGTGGAAAATTATATCTTCAAGCTCCTTATTTTCATTAATAAATTTGTCCACTGAGGCTAAAACCAACCAACCAGCATCATTATATTCCCTACTCCACCAGAGAGATTCAAAATTTTCCTGCATGGAATCTCTAAGTTCCTGACATTTCACAAGTGGTGAATTAGGATAATCAAATGGATCTATGTGTCATGTAGTTTAAAAGACTTATGCTAAGGAGTACCGATATGCTCCTTAATACTAGGAGAGATCATGGTGTTTTCATGTATCATCAGATCTCGTAGCCTATTCCAGGAACTCCAAAGGCCATTAAAAAATGCTATCATTATATTGTTTCTTTACCCCCACTCCTGGTACCATATTCTGTATTAGTCAGGGTTTTTACTAGAGGAACAGATATAATACAAGGAACAGGTATAACAAAAGGTGTGTAGGTCACAGAGTCAGATGAGGAAGTGAGTTGAGAGCATCTGGACACCCATAGCTGAAGGATTCTGTCCCAAGGTTTTATACTCCCTGCAGTGTTCCATCTCTAACAGTCTCTAACAGTCTCTAATGGTTTCAGGCTGGCCTTGAACTCACTTTGTAGCCCAGGCTGGCCTTGAAATTATAGTGTTCCTCCTGCCTCAGGTCTCTAGTGGTTGGCTGTTAGATCTGCAATGGAAGACTGAAGAATCTGCGATGGAAAGCTGAAGGATCCAATATGGAGGTGGAAAAGCCAGTGCTGGAAGCCAGGAGATGAAGTCCAAGCTGCCTGGGAAGACTGAAATTTGCTGAGGAAGTGGAAGGCTGAATCCTTTCCAACCCCTTTATATCCCCTTTTTGTGCTCAGTTACTCTGGGGCGGGGCCCTCACAGCCCAAAGTGCGAAACCCCCAGGCAATCCAGCCAAATTGACACAGTGTATCTACTGCCAGGAGATCTAGCCAAGTTGATACAATGTATTGACCACTACAGACATGGTTTAACTATATAATAGTTCAGGCTGGCCTTGAACTCACTTTGTAGCCCAGGCTGGCCTCAAAATCATACCACTGTTCCCATCCTAGCTTTCACATTTGAAGTATTGAATTTACTTCTTAATTCTTTGGTTTGCTGGAGAAATTGACCAGATTCTGAATATAAGGTCTTACCGCAAGATGTGGCACACGGTAAGCTTTTAATGAAAACTAGCCATTACCATAAGAGTTTTTTTTAGAGATAAAAGCATTTTTCTCCTTGACATGTAGACTTTTTTTCTTTCAAATATCCAAAACTTAATGGATTTGTCCCCAGTCATAACCGTAAAGATTTTTTTTTGGTAGAACCAGGGACTGAACTCAGACCCTTGCACTTGCCAGGGAAGCATTTACTCTACTGGGCCATCTCCCCAGTCCCCCATAACTGGAGAGTGAAGAATTTTTCATTATTTTAATAAGGCATACATTTTGGCAAAATAAGGGCTTGTGGCGATGAGGCCCCACCCCTGGGCTCCCCAAACACCCCCAGGGCTGCTCTTTCATGGGTTCTTACTCTGCATTATGAAGTGCCTCATGCTCTTCCACTACTTAGGTCAGGTGTAAGGGTCTCTGTTTCAGTGAGAATTAAGTATCTTTGCTATTGTGTTTGGATGCCACTATAAGGGATTATCTAGCCCTTGACACATAATGGATAAGGACTCTGCTATGTAATCCATATTAAATGCCAGCTATGCATGAGTGCTTAACATATTTTTAACAAATATGTAACCTTGCATTTTATATAATAGTAACACTTGTTCTGAACCAGAATTGGGACACACAGTACAACAAGAGATTTTAAATGTTTTGGTATGTACTAATCTGTCATAATGAACAATAAATTTCAATAATTTGTAGGAAAATGTACCTTCAGGTCATGATTCTAAATGAAATAAATCAGGCACAGTGGGTTAAATACTTAATGTTTTCTCAAAGTCTAACTAAATTAAAGAGCAAGTGAAGAGAGAGAGAACAGGAAATGGGGAGGTGGAGCTTTTGTGGATGGGAGGGACCTAAGAGTAGTGGAAGCAAAGGGGGGTGCAAGGAGTCGGGTGTGACATGGTCTGGACCAACCTCCCACAGTCAGTGTAGTGATTATGTACTGCGAATGTGTCCTGGTGGCAGTTTAAAAATTGTAATTTAATGTTTGGAAGTGGTTTCCTACCTACAGAACTGTGGCTGTGACACAAACCCTGGGTTGCCATTACCCAGTTTTCCCTCGTGTTAGGGCCTTACACAACTGTGGTGCAATTAAAGCTAGGAAGTGAGCATCTGTATAATGTTATCAGCAAGTGGTGCACTTTGTGGGGACTCACTGGTCTCTCAGAGTACCCCGGGGAGAAATTGTTGTAGAATGATCCAAGCTGGGAAGTACGCCAGCAAGGCTGGATGAAATCAGCCACAGGGGTCTCACAGAGATGTCTGTTTCTAATTTGATGTAAACAAACTGCTATCTATATTGTTTTCTGGCATTCACCAAACTCCACATATCACTAGTAGGTAACTTCCCAGGTAAAGGAACAAGCAGACAGGGCATTGCCTCCAGGAACCTGTTGCTACCCTGTCTCCAGCTTGCTGGAATTACAAGGAGCCAGTTTACTGTGGCTCTGTTCTTTGTTCCTCGATCCCTCCGGACAGTAAACTTCTGACTCACATCACCACAAGAAATGATGGAGGAATGAGGGAAGGACAGAAAAGAAGAGCCAGGTCAGATAGAGGCCTCTTTGCCCGAGGGGCAAAGGACCCAACAACAACAGTAGGGGCATTTATTATTTATACCTTTGCAAAGTTAGAATCCTGTGACTAGTCTTGAGACTAATGCCTAGAGACTAATGCCTGTAACTGTCCAAGCAGGATGCTTTTGTGGTAGCTCCACTGACGTAGGCACTGGGCCTTCTCCTGCCCTCTCACATATGACCAATTTCCAGCTTTGGCTGCTTTCAACATACTTGGTTGAATTCACCAGCTTTAATTAGTGAAATACACTTTTTTTCTATGAATTTAATACAGGGTCTACAGAGTCTCACTATGCAGATCAGACTTGCAATGATTCTCCTGTGTTCTGCCTCCAAATACTGGGATTACAGGTGTGTGCCACCATGGCTAGTCCCATTCACTGGCTCAGCGGGCCCCAGGGGCAGGGTGGGCATGGCATGCTAGGGATCCAACCCCAGTCTCTGTGCCCAGTTTTATTTTTTGTTTGTTTGTTTGTTATTTTGTGGAACCCAGGATTGAACTCAGGCCCCTGTGCTCACCAGGGAAGCACTTATTCCACTGAGCCATCTCCCCAGCTCCCTACCAGTTTTATTTTTTAAAGAGGCATAATCTTTCTGCTTTTCAGATTGGTTTAGAACTCTGGGCTTATATTGATACAGAGAAGTGAAACTCCCAACCTGACCTGGATGGACTTTGTGTTCTCTAAAGCAAAGAATGAATTTTAGGAACAAATGGAGGTTGACAGTAAAATATTTATTGGGGAAGAAAGTTTCTGTCTGAAAGAAACAGGAAGCTTGAGTGGGCTGCCCCTGGGAAGCTATCTCTTCCAGGGTCTTCTACAGAGGAAAATCACATGGTGGGGCAGGTCTAAGGTGGTGGAGAACATGGGAACTCGCTTAGGTGGACATGAGGTAGGACAGAACTATGGTCAACCAATGAGATTACAAGCGCCATTGCTCAGGTAAAATTGATTAAGTCCAGGACCAAATGTGGAAGGGAGTCACGTGGCAAGTGGGCATGAATGCAAAACAGGACTTAATCTGGTAGCCTTGAGATGATTCTTTCTGGCTTTCTCTTTTAATCCTGGATGCTCATCTTTAGGGAGGTTAGCATTTGTATGATCTTTGGTCTTCAGGTGTAGCTCACAGCAGAAGCATCTGTCCCTCTCAGTTGTAAGGTATCTTACCTTCTGTGTTATGTCCTTTGAGGGCCTAGCCCTGTCTGACTGCCTATGATATTTCTGAATGCAGTGCCTTAGACTGCTCGGCCATCCTGACTGCTCCTGCCTATAATATTTCTATCTAATTTGGCTGCCTGCAACACTACTCCTTCTGAAGAAGTAACTTGAACTGCCACGAGGGAAGTATAGATGATGACCACTCTAACTTCTTCAGGCTGAAGGTGGGGTCGTAGCTGTTGATCAGCAGTTAGATATACTCTTTAGAAGTTCTATCTAAAGGCCCTAGATAGGTAACAGGCATTTTTCTTTTTTAAAAATGTTTTCTTTTTCTTTTTTTGGTGGTACCAGGCATTGAACTCAGGCCCTTGCATTTGCCAGGCAAGCACTTATCTTACTGAGCTATATCCCTGGCCCCAATGGCCACTTTTCTCTTGGGTAGGCAGAACAGCTTTAAGTCTGGAGGAGACAAAGCCAAAGGAACTATTAAATATGTATAGGCCAAATAATAAGATCAACAGGATAATTACACAAAAATGATTTTCACCAAGTAAAGTGACTTCCCATAGAAATGACATAGGGTTGTGTGGACCTCAGCATCTCATATACCATTTATTTGATAATTTTTTTAAATTTATCACTATCACTATCACTTATATTATTACATTTGTTATAGCCATCTTATAGGTCAGTGGTTGGGTATTTTCATGTTTCCTTTTTTTTTTTTTTGTGGAACTGGGGATCAAACGCAAGCCTTGTGCTTGCCAGGGCAGTGCTTATTCCACTGAGCCATCTCCTCAGCCCTGATATCTAATATATTTAACAGTTGGTGAGATGTTAGTAGAAGGATCTGGAATGTAATAATCTTTTTTACTAGTTAGAACTTTTTGTAGGTCCATTAAACCTCTTAAATGTGAGGTTTAATCCTGTTTTTTTCTCACTGACTCTATTATTACTGGGGGCACTTGTATTGCTAGACCTAGGGAGAACCCTGAGTACCCTCTGATTGGCAAGTGGGGTCACTGGCTGGGCAACTGCCAACAAATCTGCATGAGCTTCTATCAAACGTCTTGCAGGTTTTTTCTTGTATTGGCAGTTAACATGGGTTCCTACAGGCTGAGAGGTGAGGACCCATGATCTTACCCATTTGAAACTTTCTCTGATTCAATCATGAACACCTTTTTTCCTTCTCTAGCAGATTTGGACACTTTGGCTTGAAATGGTCCTTCTCTCTGCCTGGATCCAGGGAAGCATAACTTTTTCTCTGTTTTGTTTGATTGGCTATCCTTCCTGTAGGCTGCTAGTACCACTACTGTCATTTTTGTCTATATTTCCATTCTGTATTCTTTGTTTTTTGTTTTGTTTTGTTTTTTGGGATACCAGGGATTGAACTCAGGACCTTGTGCTTGGCAGGCAAGTACTTATTCCACTGAGCTATCTCCTCGACCCCTATGTATTCTTTCTACTATGAAGCACTTCTTGAGAAATTTTTGTCAACTGAGACCAGTTCATTCTTGAAAACCCTTCTAACCTCTGTGCTTGTGTCAGATAGCTGGGGCTCACTGAGAAAGATATAACTTTTTAGTTTTAAGGCCTCCTGCAGGCATCCCTGCCCAAGGAATGTGAGTGAACTTTCTCTTGTACTAAGGCAGGAAACCCAGAGAAGGCTCAGTTCACCTGGGCTGTAGGAGACAGATAGTTAAGGCCTTAATATATCTCTATAGACAAAACCTGGTGGATCCCAGTAAAAGGAATCTTAATCTAGCACATTTGTTATAGATTTTACCTGCATGATTACATAGGTTTTGGCATCTTCTAAGAAAGAATAAATTTTCTGAGACATTAAAGCTTTAATGTGACTTTTGAGAAACACAATAATTTTTAAGTTCATACCTGTATTTACTATCAAGCAGAATAACTTATATATTCATCATGAAATACATAGCATTCAGATTAAACCAATGTCCCATTCAGTGTTTTGGATATGGCCCACACTGTAAGCAAGGGGCACTGCCAAAGGATTTTTCCTTTTAACACTGTGGCTCTGAGTTTTATGTTTTAAAGACAAGGCTTGGCTCTATCTATAGGCCCAAAGCTATTGGATACTATGTAGTCAGTGTCTTTAGAACCTTTTCTTACACTGACATGATTTTATTTGTCCTTGGGGATGTTTTAAGCTATGAAATACTTTTTAAGTCTTTGTACATGAACAAAAATATATATTTGTAAAAACTAGTCTTAGCATAATTCTACTTAGTTAGCAACCTGAATATATTGTAGTGTCTCAGTTACAGCTCGAGCATGGTATCTTTTTAAGTCTGTTTCTGTTGAGGTGGATAACTGGAAGTCAGTCAGGGTTGGAGAAGGACAAAGAGACCTGTGCCAATGTCCATCCAGCAATAGGCTGGGTTTCTTTTCTTTAGTCTTGATTACTCAGGGCTCCTCCTTAGAGATGACAGGTAGAGTTAAAATCTGGCTACAGGGGGGAGGCAGGCCCAGGGCCCTTTAGTCCTACTGGACCATTTGGGAAGCTGAGTCTGAGCTCTGGGGCCTCTGTCTCACTTCTAGTGGCTGCCTTGGAGTCAGGGCATGGCTTGTGGGCATCTTAAGGCAGTCCCTCTTACATTGGCCTGGCTTCTGACAGTGGTAGCAAATAAGCCTCACTGTCTTTGAGCTCTTCTTGGAGCACAGAGAATCAGACTTAGGGTCTGTTTTGAGGCCACAACAAAGGCAGCTGTTTTTGAGCTCTTTGCTTTCTCTCCCTGGTTTTCTTTCTGTTCCAATTATAGGAAATTATTTCCTTAATGTCCTATAAAGTAACAAGTGAGTTATCTGGAGCAAAAATAAGGTGGGTTCAGGCTCCAGACGTTGGGGAGAAATCCTCAGGCTCTGGGGTAAAGGAGGTCTTAGGATCCCGAGGTCTCTGGTGGATCCTGAGGTCTCTGGTCTCCCTGTGGCTCATGTCTACATTTTAAAACTTAAATAACAAAAACCTTATTAATGGAAACAAAATCTGGACATAAGACATTTTTATCATTTTCCTTTTTACACTACCTTTCTAGTTATAAACTAGCATCACAGTTGATTCTTTTCTCTGCATTCCATTTGGACTAAACTACTCATTTTCAGCATGTAAGGATCAAATATCTTCTGGTGCCTAATGAAGCACTCTAAAGGAGTAAGAGCCTTTGACTGTGAGATAACCTGGAACTCAATAGATATTACCTTTTTGAGTGTCTCCACCTTCTTTTTAATTGATTCCTCCACCCTGGCAACCCTTGATTAGCCCTCTCAAGAGCAGGTGGATGCTCCTATTGGAGAGAAGGGAGACAAGATCCTACCAGCCTATCCACCCTTGAACTGGTACATGATTCCTGACTCCTGAAGTATCTCACAAACCTTTCACTTACTCTTATTGAATATTAAGTGTAAGTTACAATTGGTCCAGTGACAGGAATATCTACAGAAGGAAGCATAACTATTGCATAAAAAGTTCAGTTAGAAGTAAGCACTTTTCAGGCTACAAAGGTCACTTCTAGGGTTAGATAGAACCACTGACTGGAGGGATTTGGCCTTGTGCACTGAGCCAAGTCTCTAGACACTTGTTTTCCATTTTTAGCAGCTTTAAATTTGAAGCTCACAAGTGAAACATATTTATCATCTAGCAATCACATTTTACATGTTGGTAAAGACATAATACAGCTGGCAAAAAATCTCTCTTAGTTAACATATAAGGCACAGATGTAAACATTCCCCTGGTAGCTGCTGTAGAATGTAAACTACTGCAAGATGCTTCAGCCTAGTTTGTAAAGGAGTGACTCATTAAGTTGTTCTACTGAAAAGCTCAGGTAGAATTCTTAGTTTACTAGTAGAAAGAGAGGAAGAAAGTACAATAGGTAAGTGGAGATCTTTTAGTGGCCTGGAGCCAGTTTTCACCAGGGAACCTTCGGGTATGGCCATAACCCCTCAGGTGTTCTCAGTTTCTATGGGCCCACAGAACCAGAGATGTCTCCAGAAAGAAATCCAGCAGTTTCTGTGGTCAACATTCCACCAGGCATTAGCTTCAATAAGGATTCACCAAAGAATGGCTGGGGAAACCTGTCCTCTGCTTCAAAGAGTGGCAGCTGGTCTAAGAGCATTTACTAGCTGGCAGAATAATCACTGTTTGTCCAAGTTCTATAAGGGATAGCTGAAAGTCTGAACAAGATTACCTAGTGCTTTACAGTAAAGGTTTTAAAGTATACAACTTATCTCTTATGCACCTAAATGATAACTAGACCTAGGAGAAAAGGTTGAATCCTCCCTCACATTAAATGTGTTTTGGTCCCTTAAGTGTGCTGCTTTTGGAGATAGCTTCTTCTGGTGTCACCCAGAAGTCAGATCTCTCCATCATGTCTCAGGTTTAGCCTTCCAAAGGAGACCTGCCAAGAACACTAAGCTGGGACATGGTTTTTATATGTGTCCTCCTGGACAGGCATAATTTCTCTTTGTCTTATCTGACCCAGACATGGGGTATGTATCCTTTTTCTAAAATGACTTCCCTGTCTTTGGCATCAACAAATGCTCATTTTCTAAGGGCTTCACTTAGTTGGAACAGTCTATAGAGTTTTCCTAATTTTACAGCCTCTAAAAAGGAAAGTACAAAGAGGTGGGAAAATTAGGAGTAAGGTCAAAGGAAGGAAACTGAAACAGCACAGTTCTGACACTTCCTCTAGCATGTTCTCCAAGCCTTAAGAGCAGTTGCTGACCTAATGTCATTTAGTTGGCAAAAGGAGTCCCGTGTTTTATATACAGGCATGTAGATTTTCTAAGTCTGTGCTAGATTTAAAAGTCCCATTTTATAGAAGTTTACAAAAAGTCCACTAGGAGGCTTACTAACATTACTCTCTACTGCTATTGTCTAAAGCCAAGCAAGGGAATTTCAGTACATACAGCGTCTAGTTCAAATGCAACATATACAAGTAAAAAATAGTCAAAAATGTCCTATTAGACAAATATCATAATCTTATAACATTTCCATGTTTTAACTTAGATTTACCAACAACATTTTGACCAACATTTTAACAAAACTATATAAGAGACAAAATATAAGCAATTATAAACAATTTTAACAGAACTATATGAGACAAAAGTGTATGGGGCAAAGCATGAACAATTATGAGCAATGGGCAAAGACATGTCAACATTTGAAGCATAAGAATTTGTTACCTAAGCAAGTCCCAATCTAGAATCTATGAAAGAAAAGCAAACTTATACCTCTGTCCACTGATCTTGGTGGGAAACTCCACAACGATATAGGAACCTCCAAATGACACAGGGAGAAAAACTGATCTTGGGTGGATGACCTCCAAATGATACGGGGAGAAAAACTGATATAGGAACCTCCAAATGATATAGGGGAAAAATGATCTCTTGACCTGACTTGGATGAGTTTGTGTTGTCTAAAACCAAACAATGAATTTTAAGAACAAATGGAGGTTGATAGTAGAATATTTAATGGGAAAAAAAGCTTCTGTCTGAGAGAAATGAAAGGGAGGCCCGAGCAGGTCTCCCCGCCACAGAAGCTGTCTCTTCCAGGGACTTTTATAGAAGAAAACCATGTGGTGAGGTGGGTCTAAGGTGGTGGGGAACATGGGAACTAGCTTAGGTGGGCATAACGTGGGACAAAACTATGGTCAACCAGCGAAATTACAAGCACCATTGCTCAGATAAAATTGATTAAGTCCAGGACCAAATGTGGAAAGGAGTTATGTGGCGAGTGGGCCTGAATGCAAAACAGGACTTTATCTGGTAGCTATGAGATAATGATTCTTCCTGGCTTTCTCAGGGTGAAGATCAGTCCTGGGTGCTAATCTTTAGGGAGGTTAGCATTTGTTTGATCTTTGGTCTTCAGGTGTGGCTCACAGCAGGAGCATCCATCCCTCTCACAGTTGCAAGCTATCTTGTCTTCTGTGTTATCTCTTTCAAAGGCCTATGTCTGTCTAACTGCCTATAATATTTCTAATTTGGCTGCCTGAAACAACATGATCCTCCCACTCTTGCCTCCCAAATCACACGGGACCAGAAGTGCAGGTTTCCCTTCATGGCTTGCCAGTGTTTTTCCCTACGATGCTCTTATTCTCTGTTGGGGTCTAATCTAAGATACTATATCCATTTTGTTGTCATGGCCCTTAGTCTCCTCCTATGTTGACACTGTTGGAATGCCTCTCAATTTCAGTACATTTCCCTTCTGCCAGGAGGCACGTCACAGTCATCTGCAGATGCCACCTGGTCCAGTTGAATGACACCAGGAAGAAAACAGATCCACAGTTTCAAAGGGATTTTGCTTGCAACAATTAGTTCTTTTTCAGTTTTGATCAGTATCTGTTTGTGGTGTGCAGTCATAACACTGAGGAAGGAATGGCACACACATAACACATCCTCTCCTTCCCCTGCATGTCTTGGTCTTACCTTTTGAAAAGATCTGTGTCTTATTTTTCTTTTATTTTGTTCCTTACATTTTGAGTTTTTCATGTAAGAAAACCATTTACCCTTTTGTATCTGATTTATTTCACTTAACATTAGGATCTCAAGGTGAATCCATTTCTCTACAAATGACTCAATTTTAAACTTCTTTATGGTTGAGCAGTACTTCATTATGAGTGATTTCCATGGAACAAAATGCCAACGAGTTAAAGATTTAATCTTTTGTAAAAGTCTATAAAAACCATCATGTCATACTCCCATAAATAAAACTGTCATCAGACAGACATCTTGGTTGTCATTTTCCCATTGTTGAAACTAAATATACAAGACTGGCTCACAGTTTAGAGGATTCAGTCAACAGTTGGCTTCAAGGCTGAAGGGCATGCAGAAAGGTCTGGGTCTGGGTGTGAGATAGCGGCTTCCCCCATGTGAGCTGGGATGGAGGGAGCCAGAAGGGGCCAGGAAGGGAGATGCACCAAGATTAAAAAAAAAAGATTATTTGATAAAAGTCTTGCTAATGCAGCTCACACTTGTAGTGATCCTTCTGTCTCAGCCTCCCTCATTCTGGGATTACTGTGCAACCATTCCTGGCTTGGGAGCAGCATGGTGTACCTGGGATTCTGGGGCTGGTGTGCTTTGTGGTACCAGAAACGATCTGGTGTCCTTGCACTTGCCAGGCAGGTGCTTAAATTGCCCAACTATCTCACCAACCCCTAAGATAGTTTTTGATCACTTTTTACCTTTGTATCTATTTTTTTGGGTATGAGGAATTGAACTCAAGACCTTGTGCTTGCCAAGCTGGCTCTGTGCCACTGAGCTATTATCCTTGGCCCCTTTACTTTTATAATCAAAACAGTGTGCAACTCTCGATTGCCCTACCATTCTCTAATTTTCACTTATAACTACCTGATGGTATATTTTAAAATTTATTTTTCCTACTACATTATAAAGTACATGGTAGTAATTAATTTTTAGTCTTTTATATCCATAACACAGTAGTACCTACCATATGATAAAAATTTGGTTAATTCAATGATTTTTTTCCATTAATCATTATTTTGATCTGCTATGGTAGACCCTATTTTGATGCCTAAAATGAATGAATGAATAACAATCTCCTTTCCAGGGGCTCTGGTTCTAGACGAGGAGCATCTGTGTACAGAAGTAAGTTCAGTTCAGGGTACAATGGACTGATGTGCCCAGAGGAGATAGTAGAAAGAATTATTAAAAACAATGGAGAATGTTCAACCTGAAGAGAATTTAAGAGAAAGAATAAGTGGGAAGGGAGCCATTTGAAACTGAAAGTACAGCCCATGTATGGGCAATGAGGCATGGAATGATAGCTTTTATTTCAGGAACTATATTTTTGGGGAAGGC
The DNA here is from genome assembly GCA_004027165.1 of Ctenomys sociabilis. Classification (NCBI taxonomy): domain Eukaryota; kingdom Metazoa; phylum Chordata; class Mammalia; order Rodentia; family Ctenomyidae; genus Ctenomys; species Ctenomys sociabilis. The sequence continues at coordinate 30,417 of PVKA01004268.1, forward strand.
TGTTTTTAGTGTTGGGGATTGAACCAGGGCCTTGGGCAAGCACCAGACGACTGAGCTCCATCCTCACCCCCTGCGGTAGGACATCATTCCATACGACTCGTGGTGAGAAAGGCCCAGAGTGAGAAGCACCTTCCTCTCCCTGCTAAGGAGGGCAGATCTTCCGAGCAGTGGGAGGGCACATTTTGGGGTGGGATTGATGCGACTGATTTTGAAGAAACGTGGCCTGAGATCCAGATGATAACCTAAAGTAGAAACAGTTAATAATGAACATACAGCTTCAGTCTTGCTTCCATACTTGAAAATTCTTCTTTTAATCTTTTCTTTCTTTGGTACAAGGTGTCGCTATGGGGCCAGCACAGAACATATGGCCTGGGATCCTTGTGCTTTACAGGTGGGTACTTAGATTGCTGAGTTATCTCCCCAGCCCTTGCTTTTGTAATTTAGAAGACCAACTTCTGGCTGGGTATGGTGGTTGCATACCTGTGACTCCAGTGCTTTGAAGGAAGATTGTCTGGAGATTGAGGCCAGCTAGGGGCAGCCTCAACTAGATAGTGAGACCCTGTCTACAAAAACAAAAAAAAGTAATCTTAACCTAAGTCAGGGTTCCCAAGCAGGAATTTCTACTGGGAAAAAATATACTGGCTAAGAAAGTTACCCAGTTGGGCTGTGCTTACTATTTGATCCTGTTCAATTCTTCAATTGTGGTGAGGCTTAGAGATCAATCACCACAGCACAAAGTTATAACATGGACTGTCAAACACGTGGAGTTGGTAACAAGACCCCCCTGGGTGACAGAGAACCTGCAGGTCCTAGAGGAAATAGCTCTGTTATTTAGCAAGATGTTATTAATCATAAGTGCTTTATTCTATTGTACAAATGTAATAGAATTTATTAGGAATTTCAGAAAACAAAGCTTTAAACTACAGCTAGTACATAATTTGAATAACAAAATAGTATTATTTTTAAATAAAATGACTTTTTATACAGTAACATGCTTGCTGAAAATAATGAAACATTTCCGTTCATTAAAATGTACTTATCATAAAATACATAATAAAGATTTTCAGCATAAATATAAACTACTTAGTTTATCTCCATTACTTATGTTATGAATCATTTTTATGGTTATAGTGTCTTAAATCACAAACGAATGCAGAAATATAGGCTCTATTCACTGGCGGTTATCAGAAATAGTAATCCCACCACATGGTTGCCGTCACACTTCATCGGAATTTTCTCTGCAAGCTGGACCCAGCATCTGCAGATGGACTTGCTTTTGGCTGGCTGCTCTGTAACACAGGTGCAGAATGTCCTTTTACTACAGGGTTCAGGCTTTACGAGGTGTACTAGCTTAGAGGATAGATGTTAGCAAGGTGAGACACACAATTCAAAGTCTTTAATGCTGCACATGTATCAATCTCAACAAAACTGACTGCCATTCTAAGGATCCTATTAATTATAATTATTCATGATCTTCACTTTTTGCTTAGTAGGTGCTTTCAATTATTGTCTATGATAGAAAGTAATAACTGTACTTTGGGCAGGAAGCACTTTGAACCTGTGTAAGACCCAGTAGGTGTTTAACAATATCTTGGGTTACAGAGCTAAGTTCCTTACTAAAAGTTCATTAAATTTACTTACTTTAATGTAAATACGACATTCTAAAATGAAAAGTCTGCTAAGATTTGCAATTTTTATACTGGAAATTGTAATATAAACAATGGTAGGGATGGTGAAGGCGCCTTGCAGCAACTCTATGTCCTTTCTCATCTGCATGTTGTCTCTGAGCACACAATCCACCTTCTCCTCTCTCTAGATGCAACACCCTGAGCAGAGGCCTCACAGGTGGGAAGAGTCCAGGCAGTGTCGGTTCAGTGAATAAAGAGCAACACAATAACTTCTACAACATGATGGTCAGCTGCATGGTCTCCAAAAGCAGGCAATTGTAAATACTGGGCAGAACAAAGCTTGAACTGAAAGGTGTTCCCCGGCAGATTTCACAGAGACCAAGTCCTGAAGAGTAAGTGTGGGAAAGCAGAGAAAAAAACAAACCTCGCAAGGCCAGGGAGCACTGTGGGCCAACCACAGAGCCAAGCACTCACCAAGACAGCAAGTTGGGGGCAGGAAGCAACGGGAGGAGACTACATGAGCCTTAGGTGCATCTTGCTGGGGCTTTAACCTTATGCTGTGACAACTAACCACTGAGGATGAGGGTTCTTTCTGATACCAGGAATTGAACTCTGGACCTTGCACTTGCCAGGCAGGCACTTGTGCCATTGAGCTACATCTCCAGCTCTGAAGATGAATTTTAAGCAGGAAAATAATATATTCATATGTTATTTGAAAACAATTATTCTGACGATGGGGATGTGGAAGATGTGCTAGAGAAGGAAAGTCTGGAGGCAGCTGTAGTGGTCTGGATGAAACATGGCAAACGAGAAAATTAAAATGGCGATGAGCACTCTCATTGTTTCAAACGCAAGGCCTTTGTGTATTTCAGGCAAGTGCTGTACTGCTGTGTTACAGCCTGAGCTCCACGACTGTTATTGTAATTATATGTAGTTATGGGGTATAGGCAGTAATTCAATACATGTAGCTCAGAACAGGGGAGTTAGTGTTTCCATCTTTTAATTTCTACTTTTTTACTTTGTGGTACGATGGACTTAAACCAAGGCTTTCACACACACGATGAACACCCTGCTACTGAGCTGCACCTGAGCTCTCCTGAGCTGAAACATTTTGCATTGACATATAATGACCATGCATGTTATGGAGACATAGCATGTTATTTCAACAGTATATACAACGTCTGCTGAACGAATCTGGGAGATTAACATTTCCATCTCTTCAGTACTGTGTTTGGAGTCCTCAGACTCCTTTCTTCCACTGAGTCAAAAAACAAAATAGGCTCTCAGGAATATGACACATTCATTAATGCCATCAGCAAGAATGGAGAGGAGTGGATGGATTAGAGATGCATTTATGAAACAGAGGAGAGAGTTTTATTCTGTATTTCTGTGGGATAATATGAAGCCTGGTTAGACATACTTATTATGCCTGGGAAACATGAACAAAGATAATGACATTAAGTGAAATAAAAATCAGGACAGATTTTGTTGGGGAAAGGGAAAAATACAAATCCCAGCTCTGCCCCAATGGCTCTGAGAGCTGGGAAACATTACTTGATGGTCTTAGCTGAGGAGGGTCACTAAAGAGTGTGGAGTGACCAGCCAGGCAGCATGGTTCAGGCTGTGTACCCAGTGATGTGTTTCATTTCTTCTTTCTACTTATATTCAGTGATGTCGATTTGCCATTAAATTATATTTAGTAACTATTATGCTGTAGAAGCATATCAGACACTGTTAGTTTTAATGGAGTAAGAAACGGTGTTTCAGAATATTAAAAGAAAATTTCAGGGCCAACCAAGTAGCTCAGCAGATTAAAGTGTCTGCAAGCAGACACAGGGGCCTGGGTTCAATCCCCAGGCCTGCTGTACCAGCCACACCACTGGAGTGTGCTGAGAGGGCAATTAAGACTGGGCATGGTGGTGTGCACCTGGAATCTTGCTGAACCAGGGATTGAACTCAGGCCCTTGCACTTGCCAGGGAAGCACTTATTCCACTGAGCCATGTCGCTGACCCAATCCCAGCTCTTAGGAGGCTATAAATAGGTGAATCAGTATGAGTCCAATCTAGTAGTGAGACCTGGACACACTGTAGACCCTTCCCTAAAACACACATACACACAAAAAAAAAAAGAAGGGAAAAGAAAATTTCAGCTTCCAGTAAATGACTACATTTTACTACAGTATGAATCCCAGCTCTTTTTTTTTTTTTTTTTGCTGAACCAGGGATTGAACTCAGGCCCTTGCACTTGCCAGGGAAGCACTTATTCTACTGAGCCATGTCACTGACCCCAATCCCAGCTCTTAGGAGGCTGTAAATAGATGA
>PVKA01004268.1:34466-63513 GCA_004027165.1 Ctenomys sociabilis
CTCTTTTTTTTTTTTTTTTTGCTGAACCAGGGATTGAACTCAGGCCCTTGCACTTGCCAGGGAAGCACTTATTCTACTGAGCCATGTCACTGACCCCAATCCCAGCTCTTAGGAGGCTGTAAATAGATGAATCAGTATGAGTCCGATTTAGTAGTGAGACCTGGACACACTGTAGACCCTTCCCTAAAACACACATACACACAAAAAAAAAAAAAAAGGGAAAAGAAAATTTCAGTTTCCAGTAAATGACTGCATTTTACTACAGTATGAAAAAGGTAGATAATTTACCTATTCAAATATCATGTGTAAAAAAATCCTAAGTTAGTGATCACAGTGGCACATGCTTGTACTTCCAGTACTTGGGAGGCTGAGGCAGGAAGACTGCAAGTTGGAGGTTGGTCTGGGCTAAGCCTTCTCTCAAAAAACAAACAAAATTGTAAGTCAATCAATTTTTAAAGTATATTTAATGTGTGATACTTTCTATAAATCAGGTATGTAAGTGAGAAACAATTTTGGCCCACAAGTAGTTTCAAAGAAAATTTTTCACTTAGGAAGACAACTGACAAAATATCTGTAATATACATACAAAAGGTGAGACGCTGCAGTGCCCAGTTCGCAGGAGGCTGAGGAATCCACACAGTGACTTTCAAACGGAAGACTTCAAAGCAGAAGTGACATTAAACTGACACTTTAATTTGGAAAATAAATCCAAAAACCCACTAATGGAACCAGCCAAATAGCTCAGTGGACTAAAGTGTCTGCTTAGGCAGATGCTGGGGCCAGAATTTGATCCTTGGCTTGCTGTGCCAGCCCCGCCCCTAGGGCACGCTGAGATGGTGATTGAGATTGGGTGTGATGGCGTGCGCTCCCTGATCCCAGCTCTTGGGAGGCTGTAAACAAGAGGATCAGTATGAGTCCCACATGTAGTGAGACCCTGTAGATCCTTACTAAAAAATCAAAAACAAAACAAAAAAACACCACTAACATACTAAAGTACAGTTAGGAATTGAACATAAGCATCCTCAGAAAGACAGAGGTAAACAGAATACTACAAACCTGGTGAAGAATATATTAAATATTCCTGGCTGGAATGGAAATTCCGAGGGGTGTGAGCAAAGGAAGAGAGGGCTACAACAGTGGTTAAAAGGAGTCCTAATTTTTAGAAGAGAAAGTTGTACTTTCACTTAGAAATTTCAATGAGGTGATTTTAGGAATATTAGATTTTTGAAAGACAAAAGGATCACAAGTGGATAACAGTAAGAACCCACCCATGCAAGCACTTAGCACGGACAATGCCACAGGCACTGCTTCATGTGCTTTACCTAGATGGCAGTCTTGCTAATACCCCAGACGCTCTATAGGAGCGCACACGTGCAGGAGGGCCAGAGACCGCTAACGTGTCAGGTACCACCACTGCATCAGTGCTAAGTTTCGTGGTCATAATAACAGCACCGTAGTTCTAAGAGGAATGTGCTCATTCCTCTGAGCACATGTATGCAGGAATATTTACCGGGGACATATGACATTTATGATCTACTTTTAAACAGTTGATAAAATTTGTCTCTCTGTGTGTGCAGCTACTCATCCTTCTATTTATTTGTCTGCTGGTAAAACAAGCAGGGTAAATGTCAGCAATTAATTAGTTCAGTAAAGAGTACAGAAACATAAACATGACAGGCCAGGGGGAAGTCAGGACTAACACATCCAAATCCTCAAATAATAGATAGCAAAATGGCAAATCTGGCATTAACTTTTTAATTTTGTCTTTTTTTTTTTTTTTTGTCTTTTTGAGACAGGATCTCACTATGTAGTTAGTGACCTTGAGCTCATTTTATAGCCCAGCCTGGTCTTGAACTCATACCGATCCTCTTGCCTTAGCTTCCCTAGTGCTGGGATTACAGGTATGCACCACCATGTCTGGTATGGCATTGGTTCTGCAAACAGGCAGTTGGTAATTTTGTGATTTTTATACCACTTTTTTGGAAAATAAATGGAAGGTTCTGCCCTATGCAAGTGATGATGTTAAAATGAAGGTGACTGAAACATTTGAAGAACAATATTAAAGAAAAGTAACAACTACAGACTGGGCACGGTGGCACGTGCCTATAATCCCTGCGCTTGGGAGGCTTAAAACAGGAGCATCACTCTGAGTCTGATCTGTGTAGTGAGACCCTGTAGACCTGTACTAACTACATAAACAAACAAACAAACCTTCCCCCAAAAGCTAATGGCTGCAAACTGTTGTGAGGGATAAAAAAGATATAGGATAAAAACAAAATCTTACCGATGGGCCCCATGCACACTGTCAAGTCTTAGATAATCTAGCAATGTAATGGCATAGTATGCTGACATACACACACATTTCCAGGTTAGACAACTTTCACCCTACTGGATTATATTAAGTGCTTATGCCACATGGTGAACACACTGCTTTCAACCTATACAGGAGAGAGATCTCAGGCACTATATTCCATCAATGTGAAAAAGAGCCATAGCAATTAATAACAAATGTCAGAACAGGGGAGATAGCTCAGTGGCTTAAAAGCCTACCTGCCAAGCACAAGGTCCTGAGTTTGATTCCCAGTAACACACACACACACACACACACACACACACACACACACACACACACACACAAAGACAGAACTGACATAAATTGTCAAATGATGATCACTATAAAATTACTAAAAACCTGAAATGAAAAAATCTGAAAAAAAAAATCAAACAAGCTAGTATGAAAAGTAGCTATGAAGAAGCACAGGAATTAAAGTGACTGTTGACAAGAGAGTTATGTCTAAAAATGACAAAAATGCAAAGGGTGCTTTGAGGTAGATAAGTTTTGAGGGGCAGAGAAAGCCTCCCCCTCATTCCCCACTGCCCACATCCTAGCCAGAGCACAAGAGCCTGAAATATGGGTAATACGTGTTCTACTTCACTTATCTAATAGTAGGAAATAAGAAATGGGGGACTTTTGCTTAATTGTACTTTTGCCTTTTAAATTTCAGAATTGAGGCTCATGATGAAAAACATGATTAGGAAGAACCCAATTTAATTCTCCAACAGAACATTTCTCTAGGGAATAGCTAAACTGATAACCACCAAAGTATGAGTATTACCCTAGTTTGTGGGCATGTTTCATGTAAACCTGAGTAGTTTTTGTCAACTCTAGCCCAGTAAGATTTTTTTCTCTATGTGACTGTATGGTCTTACTAAACACTACAATTATTTTTATCTACTGTCAATTCAGGTGCCTTTCTCTCTGTTACACTGAAAATTCTTGAATGCAGATTGATTTTTATTTATATGTGTGTCATTACTAGAATTCAGGGCACAAGGCCCTCCCTGCTAAAAGAACAAAGCAGTGGTGTCTAATTTTGAACCTCAAGTCTTAAAAGGTATATGGGAAAAGGTAGAGGTCATTATACTTTTCAATTTCTAATTAGATTATGTGCATAAAATTATTTCATGATTGGTGTCTTCTGTCATGACTGAATCAATACTTTGGATATAAAATATATTCTGATATTTTTAATGTGAGGATGTTTATTTGACTGTGATGAAACACTGATATCAAGAAAAATTGATATCAGCAAAGGGTTTTTGCTTCTTCTTTGTTTTGGTACTGGAGATCAAACTCAGGACCTTGTACTTGCTGGGCAGGGGCTGAAGCTGCAGAGTGGAGCCACAGTCCCGGGTCTTCACTTCTAGTGCTGTGTACTTGAAAGCATAATGTTTCCCAAAACAAGAAAAGCAGCTTCTTCAAACACTTACCAAAAGTGGTATTATTTGTATCATATTTTTGATGGATGGATTTTTGCAAATGGTCTCTTGTATACCTGAAAAATTATACCATAACATAAAAATAATTTAGTTAATGTATATTGAAAGAGAATGAGTATAGAATCAAATATTATATTCTGATTTTCCAAAATATTAAAAACTGGGATTTTTTTGTTACTCCTAGAAACAGTCTGTTAATATAAAATATGTCATTCCATTACAGTTATACAAACCTTATGCTGATAAAAGGGAATTCCTAGAACCTTGACTATTGTACTGTAAACTTTATTCAAATATTGTTTCTATTCCTTTCCTTTGTTTCTTAAACCAAATTATCATTTATCCTTGGAGCCTTGCAAGAACAAAGGAGATGTTTAGCTAAAGCACAAAAATTGAGTAGTTTAGTTAATGGGTGCCTTTTCCATAATTAGGCTTTCAACCAAATAGTAGGGAGAATTGAGTAAAAGAAAAATCAAGTATAATCTTCGTGTGTGTGTGTGTGTGTGTGTGTGTGTGTGTGCGCGCGCGCGCGCGCGCGCGCGTACGTGCTGGGGATTGACTTCTGAGGCCTTGCACACAGCAGCAAGCTACTTCACTACATCTGTTATTTTATATATTTATGAAAATTTACTCTCTCAAACTGATCATATCAGCTTACTTTTTTTTTTTTTTTAATGTGTTTGGCTGTTGCAGGGTCTCACTGTGCAGCTCAGACTCACAGTGATTCTCCTGCTTTCAGCCTCCCCAGTGCTGGGGTTATAGGCATGTGCCAGCGTGCCTGGACTTTGGCGGGTTCAGCAGGCCCCCGGTGGGGGTAGGGTAGGGTGGGAGGTGGGTGGTGGGGCTGGCACAGCATGTGTTGCACAGATCGAGCTGCAGTCTATACACTTGCCTAGGCAGGCACTTCAGTGAGCTACCCCACCAGTCTCTTCACTACCTTTTGATATTTTAAATGCTTTCTGTTCATTTTGTTGCTAGTTAAATTGGTTGTGACGCGTTGAACATTCTTTCCACTTGCCTTCCTTCTTTCTTTCTTCCCATCCTCCCTCTTTCCCTTTGTCTCTCTCCCTTCCTCCCTCTTTTCTTTCTCTCTTTCTCCTCCTCCCTTTTCCTTTCTCCCTCTCTCTTTTCCCTCTGTCACAGGATTGAACCCAAGGCCTTCTGCATACTAAGGAAATTTCTTTATCTTGATTGTGAAATACAGATTTTTGAATCTGTCTCACAGGCTGCCAGGTTCGGGGACTGCTTCTAGTCTACTTCAGCCTTTTACCTGTTGTGCTTTGCATACTAATTCCTCTTTTCCACATCTTCATCTCCTTGTGCACTTTGGTAGGTGCATCATCGCCCGCTCAACTGCCTTCTGCCCACCTTCACATTTTATGGGGGTTCAATACACATAATATATTCTATTGCATTCTTCCTCCTCTATGAGCTGCCCTTACACATTTCCTCGTTTTCTAATAAGAGCCTCCCTTCTACTTTTAAAAAAGTTATTATTTATTGGATACAGGGTCTTACTATGCAGTTCACACTCACAGTGACCTTCCTGTCTAAGCCTCCCCAGCACTGGGATTACAGGTGTGTGCCACCATGCCATGTTTCAGTGCTGGCACAGCATGCCCAGGATTCCAGGGCCAGCAAAGCATGTGGTATTAGGGATTGAACTCAGGTCCTTGCGCTTGCCAGGCAGATGCTTAGATTTTCCTTTTTTGTGTGTGTGTTTTCATCTTTATAAAATTTATTAAGCATTTTTATGTATCTATTTTTGTTTACTATGTGTTCCATTTATTTTTTATTTTTTTCCATAATTTTATTGAGAAAAAAATAGCAATGAGACAGTTTCAAATCAAGTTAGTAGGACAGTTTCAATAATTAATACATTGCATATTGTTTTCTTAGTGGTTAATTGTAAAAAATGAAGACATGATATTCTATTTACAAACACTATTAGAACAGCTCCCTCTATTCACTGAATTAAGAGAATGTAGCTATATATCTATCTTAACTATTTTGAATATACAGATACAAAATGGTCATTCATTTGTATCCCCCTTTGTTTAGTCAACTAAATATTATAGGTGTGTGAATTCAGCAAAATATTCCCAAAGAGTCCAGTAGTCCATAATAGTATTGGGTTTTCCATATGTCCGGCAGTGTCAGAAGTTGCTGATTTGAGTCTTTTACAGCTCAGCATAATAATATGGTTTTACTTCTTATACTTTGGTTTATGTAACAAGACCTATAGCTTTTGTATCTGATTAATGTCAGTCAAATCTCCTCAGACCCTGTACCCCAGTTTGTAGATTCTTTGTCTATGTCAACCATGTGGATGAGTCACGGTCATTGCTTGACCAATTTGCTCTCCAAGTGACTCTCCTTAGGCACACTCTACATCCTTGATCACTTTCTTCTCTGGCACCATAATCTCCTTGATCAGAAAGTTTGTGACACAACTGAGTTGCATGATGTTACAGTACAGGTTCTCATGTCCTGAGTCTTAATTGACCTTGAAAGGCTAGGGCCAAAATCTTGGCTGTCCTTGTGGCCCTCCTTTTTGGTCTGCAAACTTAGGTTGTTAACCCTCCAGAAGAGAAGCTTATTGTCATCAATGTACATCCTAGGTTGTTGAGCTTAACCTCACTGTCTGAATATCGAACATCTTAGGCTTAACATGGAACAGGTATTTTTCATCAAGTATTGATATGTTAAACTTTACATCTCTACATAATATAATGTAAAAAATTAGAAAAAATCAAAATATATTTTAAAAATAGGAATAAACAATTATATATGTTGACACATAAGTTTAGAAATCTAACCTTATACAGCATTGTAGCAGGACAGTCCCACATCACTCATTTTCCTCTCCTGCCTTCATTCACCATCCCCCATCCTTTTTAAACAAACATCTACCCAAGAGACAGCTCAGCAGCAACCAGCATGTCATGACAAGCAGCACCTATTCAGAAGACCAGAATGACAGACACGCCCAGCCTGAACCTACTACTACAAATTGTCATCTTCAGTGCAGTTGCTTAGTTCACAGGTATCAGCATATATAGTTAGTCAGGGTCAGAATCCCTCCAATTAACTACTATATTTGAAAATCTGAAGATTCTGAGGAGCATTATACATATAACTATATGGCTTTGCCTCTGTTGTATTTTCTAGCTCTTCTCCTTGCTCTCTCTTTAGATTTTCCTTTTTGAGTCTGGCTTATTTCATTCAACATGACAATCTCTAGATCTACTCATCTGTCTGCAAATGACCAAATTTTGTTTTTTTCTGAAATGGACTGCGCAGCACTGTATATGTGTACTCTACCACATTTGCTTTATCCAGTCCTCTGTGGCTGAGACCTAGGCTGGTTCCACACCTTGACTGTTGTATATTCCTATGGTTTGCTGACTTTGATTCTTCTAGATACATACCAATGACTGGGCTAGATGGATAATGTGCTAGCTCTAACTTTGGTGTTCTGAGAACTTTGATCCTGATGTCCACAGTAGTTGTACTACTGCACATGCCCACCAGCAGTGTAAAAGGGCTCTTCTCACCCTGCTCCCACAACCTCACCAACATTATTTTCTATTTTTTGGCTTGGGGATCGAACTCAGAACCTTGCACTTGCCAGGAAGGCACTTAACTCGCTATCTCACTGGCCCCTCCAATAGTATTTTTTGTGCTCCTGGTGGAAGCCATTCTGACTAGGGTGACATGAGAATATCAGTGTAGTTTTGATTTGCATATTCCTAAATGACTAAAAATGTTGAACATTTTCAAATGTACTTATTGACCATTTGTACTCTTTTGAGAAGTATCTATTTTTATCCATTTATTGACTGGGCTGTTTGATTTTTTGGTGTTTCTTGCATTCATTGTATATTCTAGATGTCAATGCTCAGTTGGGAGAGTGGCTGGCAAAGCAGTTGTCCCATTCGGCAGGCTCTCTTCATTCTCTTGGCTGTTCTCCTTGGTGCAATCCCTATTTGTCAATTCTTATTATTATTCCTGTGTTGTTGGAATTCTACTTAAGAAGTCTTTGCCCGGGCCTATAGCTTTCTTCTTCTCATTTTTTTTTTAATTAAAGTATTTAGTACAGGGTCTCATTATGCAGTCAGACTCCTAGTGATCATCCTGTTTTCAGCTTCCCTAGTGCCAGGGTTACAGCCGTGTGCTATCATGCTGCACTTGGTGGCTGGCTCAGCCCACCCAGGAGCGGGGTTAGTGCCACATGTGGTGCCGGGGATCCTATGGTTTCTTTTAGCAGATTCAAAGTTTTGGATCTTATACATAGTCCTTGACTTATTTTGAAATGATTTTTATACAGGGTGAGGGATATACATTCTGTAAGTGGCTATCCAATGTTTTTAGCACCAATTTTTTCAGAGGCTGTGTTTTCTCTAACATACACTTTTGGTTTCTTGGCCCAGAACCAAATGGGCAAAGGAACCAAAGTGTATGTTAGAGATACATACACCGTTTTGTTTCTGTATGGTCTATTTTGGTTCATAGTTCCGTATGTCTATTTTTAAACCAATACCATGCTGTTTTTGTTGCTATAGCTTTGCAGTATAATTTGAAATTGGATATTATGGTGTCTCTAGCACATTCCTGTTGCATAGGATTGCTCAATCTATTTGCAGTCTTTTATGTTTCTATATGAATTGTAGGATTTTGTTCTGGCTCTGTAAGGAATGCAATTTTTAAAAAAAATTATGTATTTGGTACAGTGTGTTGCTATGCAGCTCAGACTCATAGTAATCCTCCTGTTTCAGTCTTCCTAGCATTGTAGTACCAGGGTTCAAACCCGGGTTCTTGTGCTTGTCAGGGAGGAGCTTAGAACACTGAGCTATCTCCCCAGCCCTGTAATTGGTTTTTGTAGGGTCTGCAGATTGCTTTTGTTAATCCTTAAAAAAATTAATTCTGTTGAACCATGAATGTAGAAGATCTTCCCCTCTTATAGAGCCTTCTTCAGTTTCCTTTTTCTTTGTTCTGAAATTGTTACTTTATTTTTAATTTAATTTATTTATTTCACATTTCGCATCTGCAGCTTTAATCAACCCCCCACTCCACAAAAAGAGGAAAAGTCCCAAATGTACAAGTAAAAAATTCCAAACTGTTGACACAGGCTTAACTAATACCAGCTACTTTTATGTACAGCTGTATAAGTTCAAAAAATCTATCCTATATATATGTACAAAAGTTGTTTATACATAGTTCTGTACATAAGAGTCTATATATTTCCTCTGAACCCTTAGGTGCCATCTTTTGGTGAAGACACCAACACTTCATTCACATATCTTACAAAAAGAAAACTTTCCAAGACTGACAAAATTCTGCATTCTGTACTCAGACCATGTAGACTCCACTCTTGGTTAAGATCCTTTTGTCACAATATAGACCATGCCAGGTGCACGTGTCCCCTTAAGAGCTTTACCCAGAATGCTCCAAAGTAGCCTGTAAACCAAAAGATGAGGCAGCAGGATGCTGACCAGGGTGCCCCATAGGTTGATGTATGGATGAGCCTGCCTGCCCTGCTCACTGTCGGTATTCCAATTCATCTACACTGATGACTTTGGCAGACATGGAGGGGAGGGGCTGTTGTAGTACATCTGAGCCAAACTGGTTGGCAAGGCCCACAAGAGAGCTGCTCCTTTGGCTGGGGCAATGCTCCAGCTGGGAGTGCATGTGGGGCAGGCCTGGGCGACTGGGCACATTCTGAGGAGTTATCTGAATGCTGACAACTGCCACTTGGGACCCAGAGCCTGTAGGATGCAGAACTGAGTGCTGTAGCTGCTGCTGCATCATTGCCAGATACAGAGGTATCCCAGGATGAGGGTTTAGGAGAGGATGACTAGCAGCAGGTAAAGGGTAAAAGGGCTGACCCAAAATTGGGCCTGATATTCCCTGTAAATGAGTCAGATCCATCCCAGGAGGAAGTACACCGGCTTGGAGCAAACTTGGAAGATGCTGTGGATGTACTCCCTGGGCCAGCGTCCTCTGGACCAACCCTGGGTGAAGTTGGTGAGCAGGCCGATAGGTACATAGGGGATAAGCGGAACCCGGAGGACAGGACAGAGGAAAGGCATTCCTGGAACCGGGGATGCCAAAGTGGGAGTTTTCCTTCCAGTTGCTTTGGGTCGGTAATCTTTTCTTCGGTGTAACAGTTGGTCTGGGATAGTAGGGTGGAACACGAAGATCGCTGTAATGTTGGAAGTTTGTTGCAGAAGAGTCTCACTCAGCACTGGGTATGGAGTTGGATGATAGTAGGTTGTCTTCACTGGCCTTTTCAGTATCTTCTTTATTGTCACCAGTAACTGCTTTTCCAGATGTGGGGTCCTCCTTGTTTTTCTCTTTGCTCTCATACATCTTTCAGATTACTGAGGTAGGGATGAAGGAAGGGGAGAGCATGCTTGTGATGGAGGCACCAGGACCTGGGGAAGAGGAATTTCCTTGGTGCACAGGTGCTGGTGACTTGGTCACTTGCTGTGGCCTGTTTCTGAATGCATCTCTGGTTCTGTCCACCCACAGGTTTGCCAAAACCAGGCTGGTAGAAATTTTCTGCCTGTACTGCAAGGTTGTGTGGCAGGGCCAGGCCTTCCAAAGCTTAGAATGGATCTCCAAGTAATTGTTGTGGTTCAGGTGTGAAACCAATTGGTGATGGTATTCTTGGGCGAAGGTAGTCTGCTGAGGCTGCTTGAGTTTGAAACACCTGTGACATGGGAAGAGAGGGTGCTCTTTGGCCCAGAGGGTACAGTAGGCTCCAAGCTCCCCATAGGGCCACTCAAAAGATTGGAAGAAGCAGGTCTTTGAACTGGTTGACCCAGTTCAAGTTCCTGCAGTACAGAAGTTCCTGCAGGATGTTCTTAGAGGCAGGTTGGCCTGCAGATTCAGCAGGGGAAATCAAATGGCTTTCAAGATTTTGGTTAACTTTGGGCTGAGAAGGCAAAGTTCCACTTGCCTTCATGATGCTCACTAGCTTGTTAAATGCAGTCATATCACCATCTTTCTTGAGTTGTCGATTGTTGCTTGCAGCACTCAGGATCTCCTCTGAGTGTTCTGCCATGAAGGGAGCTGAATTCTCCATTTGTTCGTTTACCATCAAGCACTTCAGCCCTGCTTCTACCTCTTCCACTGAAGGCACAACCCCCAAATGTGAGCTCTTTTTAAGTTTTCCTTTATTTGCAGAAAGGCTGGAAAGCAGGGGTTTTAAATCCACTTTGGCTTTCTGTAGCATCTCTAAAATATCCACTTTATTTTCAGCATGATCTTCCAGTGGTATAAGAACAAAAGAATTCCATCTTCTGTTCAGGAGAGAGGATGGCTTGCCCCAGACCTGCAAGTCTCTCTAACTCTTCATGTGGCATTGACCCAAGGCTGCTGGATCAGCTTCCTGATCTGCTTGGATTAGAGAGCCACCTGATGAACTGACTAGCAGAGACTGACCCTTCTCCCAAAACATCTTCTAACATCAAAACCAAGCATGGAACTTTAGCAAGGTTAAAGAATTCATTAAAGCCATTCTCCTGGAGACTATTCCGGGGAGACAGCTTCCCTTGGCATTTCCTGATCAGCAGTAGGCTTGTGGGGATAACCTCCACTTCCTCCTCTTCAGCTACACCTCAATTGCACTCAACTATGCCTCCTTTTACAGAGCCTGTTCATCGTCTTGTTCTTTTTCTGCCTTTGTGATCTTCTTCTAGCATCTTGTCATCAAAGCCAGCAATTCAATGGTTTCAGACTGACTCGTGGGTCCAGCTGAGAACCATTCTGGTTCTTCTTCCGTGTATGAATCATTTCTTCTACGCTCACCAAAGACACACTTACTATCCCCAAACTCCCTCCTGAAATGCTTGTCCTTCTAGTACTATTCACAGTCTCTGTCTCTCAAGTCCCACAGGTCTTTATCAAATGGCGATCCTCTTCAAAGTTCCAGGCAGAGATTATCCTCCCACTGCCAATTCTTTGTCCACCCATCACTGTCTTTCTACAGTGGACTTCCCAGATGATGGGAGCTGTCACATGGCAGTCACCTCCAAAGCTCTGTCTCTGTGGACTGAGAGCAACATCCAAATTATCTTCTTTTACACGTTCTCATGAATCTACTATCCTGTGCACCAGGGAAGGTCGATCTGTATCCAACTCTTTCTTTAGACTTTCCACTGGTGAACTCCTTGAAGCAGGGTAGAGAGATGCATGTCATTTTTCAGGGTCCCAGACACCATTACTGTTGTACTTTTCTGAGAGGCATGAAGGCCTCTGTTTGGAATGGGGGTATTCTTTTATATCTAAGAGCTCCTCTTTTGTATAGCAATGGGGGGACTCGGAGGCTGGCAGTTTCTTCAAGTCAAGGAAAGCATTTCAATTTTCTGTTTCACCCACACTTCTCCTATCCATGGTTCCTTGGTCTTAAACTTTTTACACTGATGGTAGAGGGAACTGGAAGGCCAAATCTCCAGCTCAGGCACTTTGACCTGGGGTTGGGGTTGGAGATGAAGATGGAGCTCGAGTTGGTGCTGGAGCTGGTGTAGGCCTGCCACCATCCACTGTGAGCTGGGGCCCAGCTACTCCGCCTGCTGTCCTCCCGCTGCCCCGTGGGTTTATAGCCCCTGCTGGCCACCCATGCAAGCCCCAGCACTTGCGCCTCCAGGGCACCCCAGGAGGCCCCGCACATGGACTCCCAGACCCTGCCGCCAGACCCTTACTCGATGCTTTGGCCTCACAGTGGCCCTTCGCCTCAGCTGCTGCTCCCCTTCCTGTAGCTTTTTCAAGTCCCAGGGTTGCTTCCCTGTGGCCTTGGTTCTATTCCCCCCAACCAGCTTGGGCTGTCTTCCTTCAGCCACCACCCATAACAGCAGCACAGCCCCTTCTATTTATTTTTTTTTTGCAGAACTGGGAATTGGCCGATTAACTCAGGCCCTTGTGCTTGCCAGGCAAGCACTTATTCTCCTGAGCCATCTCTCTGCCCTCAAATTGTTACTTTAGAGGTCTTTCACTTCCATGGTTGGATTGATCCCTAGGTATTTTATTTTTTGGAAGCTATTACCAATAAAATTATGTCCTTCATTTATTTCTTGGCTAGTCCACTACTGGTGTAAAGAAAAGGTAATGACTTTTTAGTATTGATTTTCCATATCAATACTTGACTGAATTTGTTGGTTCTAAAGGTCTTCTGGTGTAATGTTTCAGGTCTTCAAACTATAGGATATGCAAACAAGAATAATTGGACTTTTATTGGTTTCCCTTGCATAACTGCCCTAGCTAAAATTTCAAGAATAGGAATGATGAGAATGGACAAGTTTGCATGTTCCTGATTTTGGAGGAAATGTTTTTGGTTTTCTCCACTGACAATGATGCTGCCTGGGGGTCTGTTTTATATGGTCTTTACTATTTTGAGAAATAATCTTTCAATGCTTAGTTTCTCTAGTGCTTTTCATCATAAAGGGGTGATTTTTAATTCTTTTAAAAATGTATTTAATACAGGACCCACGGGGTTTCACTATATAGATGGGACTTGTAGTGATCCTTCCTATTTTTCAGCCTCCCAAGTGCTGGGATTACAGGTGCACACCACCATGCCCAGTCTCATTTGCTATCTCAGCATGCCCCAGGGGCAGGGCCGGCATGGCAGGCCAGGTATTGAACCCATTCCCCATATAAGCAGGCACTTTAATCTGTTGAGCCATTAGGCTGATGTTTTATTCTTGATTCTATTTATACAGTGTGTTACATTTATTGATTCATGTATATTGAGCCATCCTTGGATCACCAGAATTAAGCCAATTTGATCATTGTCTATGATTTTTTCAATGTTTGTTGAATTTTGTTTTAAAGTATTTAAGGATTTGGTGCATCTATGTTTATCAAGGACATTAGTCTCCAATTTTCTTGTTTGTGTCCTTGTTTGGTTTTGACATCAAGGTGGTGCTATCTGCATGGAAAGATTCCTTTCCTTTCTACTTTAAGGAAGAATTTATGGAGCACTGGTGTTAGCTGTTCATTAAGGGTCTAGTAAAATTCAGCAGTGAGCCCTTCTGGTCACTGACTTTGCTCTGTTGAGAAACTTTACTACTGTTTCAACCTAATTGCTTATTATTTTTCTATTTAGATTTTTATGTCCTCCTGATTATTCATTTGAAATCTCTCAGATTTTTTGATATAGGCACTCATAGCTATAAACTTTCCTTTGGTATGTCCCAGAGATTCTGATATTTTGTATTGCCTTTCTCTTTTTAAAAAATTTCTTCCCTTATTTCTTCAATATCTACTGATTGTTCATGAGTGAACTGTTCAATTTTTGAGTGTTTAAATAGTTTCTGTGGTTTTTCTTGTTGTTGACTTCCAGTTTTACTCCATTGTATATTTTGTCCTTTAAACATCTGTTAAATCCATTTGATGTTTCTCTCTCTCTCTCTCTGTGTGTGTGTGTGTGTGTGTGTGTACAATTTTTTTTTGCAGAACCCGGTATTGAACACTCAGGCCCTTGTGCTTGCCAGGGAAGTGCTTATTCCACTGAGCCATCTCCCCGGCCCCCTCTGTTGATATTTTTGTGTGATGACCTATTGTTATGGTTTGTGCCTAGTTGTCCCCCCAAAGCCTCATGTAGTCAGTCATCGGGTGGGGACTTCTAGTTTGTGATTAACTCATGATCCACTGGGATTATGTGTGATCCAAGGCTGGGATTATGGGTCTTAGTACTGCTGGGATTATGGGTGTGAGTACTTCCCTCAGCCTGGGGCAGAGAGCCTGAATGTAGTATAAGAGACAGAGAGACAGACTTTCTGTAGCGATTGCTTTGTTGTTGTTGCTGTTTGGCCGCCATGAACTGCTGCTCTCTGCCATGTGCCCCTCTGCCTTGGAGCCAGCCAAGTATGGACTGAAACCTCCAGTAACTATGAGCTAAATAAACCTTTCCTTCCTTCATTTTGGGTGTCGGGTATTTGTCCCAGCAACGACAAAAGAGTAACTAAGACACCTATCTACTGGTATAAATGGAGTACTAAAATCATCCACTAGTAATATATTGGGTTTATGAGTCTCTTTATGTTGAGTAGTGTTTTATGAAATTGGGTGCACTGATGTTTAGTATGTATATGTTCACAATTATGTATCTTTTTTGGTAGATTGCTTTCTTTACTGAGATGTGTGGGCTTCCTTGTCTCATATGACTAATTTTGTTTTGAAGTTTGCTTTGACAGATATGTGTGCAGCTACTTCTGCTTGCTTTTTTACTTCTGTTTTTATGTTTACTGGTACATGTCTGTAGTATATAATGATTACATTCATCATGGGATTTTTTTTAGCTATGTCACCCCTCCTTTGTTTCCCATTCCCTAAATAATATATATATGTGTATATATTCACAATAGTAGTACTTATTTTTTTTTTTTTGGCAGAACTGGGGATTGAACTCAGGCCCTTGCACACCAGGCAAGCGCTTAATACTGAGCTATCTCCCCAGCTCCAGTATTTCATTTCATATAAAAAACCATTATGTTCTTTATCCATTCATCCATTGATGGGCATCTGAGTTGTTTCCAAGGTATGTCTATTAAATTGTGCTGATATAAACAGGGGAGTGCATACATTGCTATAATATGATGCTTTTAACTCTTTTGGGAAGATGTCACATAGAAGGATAGCTGGGTCAAATGGAATTTCTACTTTTAGTTTTTCTGAGGAAACTATACTGATATCCATACTGGTTGTACCAATTTACACAACAGTAAGAGTAAGCAAAGACTAAAATGTATGAAATAAAATATTTAAATGGCAAGGAAGGTTTTGGAGGGGTGAGAGGAAAGGGAAGAGGATTAAAAGAAAAAATAAGGAAAAAACAAAGCTTCTGTAAATAAGGGCCAGGAAGATGGCTCAGTAGAATAAGAAAAGGGCCTGAGTTCAATCCCCAGTTCCAAAAAAAAATATAAATAAATAAATAAATAAAATAAAAGCTTCTGTAAATAAAGAGGGGAAGAATAGCTGACGGCAGGGAAGGGAATTGAGAAGAAAAGAAGAATCGAGATACATTGTGTATAAATACAAATTCCCTGTGATGACTGTGATCTTTACATGCACCAAAAAGGTACCAATAAAATTAATTCACAAAAGCCTTTGCCTATGCTTATATCTTTAAGAGTTTAACCTATTTTTGTCTCTCAGTAGATTAAGTGTTTCTCTTTTAATATTTAGATCTTTGATCTACTTTGGTTTTAGTTTAATGCATATTGAAAGACAGAGGTCTAGTTTCAATCTCTGATGTGTGGATGGCCACATTTCCCTGTACACCAGAGAATCTCTTTCCTCCAGTGAAAGCTTCTGGGCCATTTGTTAAAAGGAGCTTAATATGCCTTGAGTTGTTTCTGTACTTTTTATTATATTCCACTGTTCACAGCTTTTTTTTTTTTTTTTTGCTAATGCCATGCTGTTTTAGCCATTGTAGCTTTGTAGTATAATTTGAGATCTGGAATTGTGATGGCTTGATTTTGTTGTTCAGAATTGCTTTAGCTATTCTAGGTCTCTTTTAGTTTCATATGAAGTTTAGGATTTTTTTTTTTTTTCTAGTTGTGTGAGGCATATATTGTCATTCTGATTGAGACTGCATTAAGTTTGTATACTAGTTTTGGAAGTACAGCCATTTTAACTATGCTGTGGTACCTTTGTTCACAAACTTAATTCACGATTCTGGTCCCAAACCAAATTGGACAAGAAGCACATCAAATTTCCTTCAAAGGTCAGCAGTGAACAAATGACTGAACTTGATTGTCTGGTTCGGTTTGGGACCAGAAGGTCAAAGAATTTGGTTCACGAACTGAGGCACAAAGGTTTCACTGTGCAGGAACAGGAGAGACGCTTTCCTTCTCTGATGTCTTCTTCAAGCTCATTTTTCTTTGAGTACTGAACTTTTCACTGTAGAGGTCTTTTACTTTCCATACTTTTAATATAGTTTTTAATCTCTGGGATTTCTGCTGGAAACCCTTTCATGGATTCTAACTCTTTGATAAAATGGTGATTCATATGTCATACTATCTGGCTTAGCTCAGATAGCTCTTTTAGTGCTTCTGAGAGCTCTTATCACTTTGGGGAGGACCTCCATAACTTGTTTAGTCATATCATCTGCACTCCTACTGACTACCTCTTTGGTCTGCTTCTAACCTCCTCTCCTATCCTGTCACATAATTTGCCTGTGTGGCTTATGCTATTTTCCTCTTTGATGTCCTCTGGATTGGCTTCGGGAGAACTGGGGATTTGGGGAGGCATTTTATTGTCTTCTTGTGTTTCTATTTTTTTTTTTTTTTTCATTTTGTTTGGTGCTGAGGTTTGTGGATGCCTAGAGTGTAAAGACTTTGTTGTTAGTAGAGACATCTCTTCACTCAGTCACTTTTCAGTGATGTCCTTCAGGCCAGGGTAACTGCAGTCCTTTACCCGTGACCCAAGATAAGATCACCTCAATTAACTTTGGGAAGGAGGACCGCAGTGCAATTGGCACAGTGTCAGGTTTTCTGGGAACACACTTTACAGAGGGAAACCAGGTGACAACACTCAGGACCTACTCTACATAAATAGTCTCAGAAGACCCTCCTAATAATACTTCAGTATTTATTACAAAGAGAATGTGGGTGTTGGTTTACAGAGAAAAACCACTAATAGCAACCACTTTAGTGACCTTTTAAATGGCAAATTTTTCTTTATGCAATACTATTTATTATTTAATTGTTATTCAGTTGTGGGCTGCTCATTTTCTATCACAGATTTCATTTGTGATAATTCTTTGAAGACTATAGTATCAGTAGGTTTCTCCAGAAAGAACATAAACTTACTATTTTCAGGCATTTGGGGCCATACCCAGTCTTAAACCATCCTAAGTTACATTATTTGTTGTAGGCTTCCACAACCACTTAGGCAGTGAGCTTGTGGTCTGTGAATGAGCATAATATGTGCAGCTGTCCGTGCTTTTGAATTCTCAGAGTTGCTTGTATTCTCTGTCTGCTCAACACTTACGTTCAAGAAATACAAAGTTGTGCCCATCCTTTTCTGGTAAACTGTGTTGTGCAGATCTTTGGATGGCCTAACTTTGTGGCCAGAGGGTCTTTTAAGAATACTTATTTAGAGTAAATCCTGAGTGCTATCACTTGCATTCTCTTTATAAAATTCTGTGTGTTAAATTTTCTTAGGCTAAGAGCTAGCTATAACATTCTCTTTATATTTCTGGGTTTTTATTTACACTTAATTCTTTGTCTCAAGAATTCCTTATATTCTTAGCAGCTCATCACTCTATTTAGGTTTTCAAAACATAGAATGAGGAGATTATATCTGTTTTCATGGATAGTCAGTATAGAAACCTATCTTGTCCTTTACTGAACCAGAATTATCATACTCACATGTTCCTAAAAGATAGTAATGCCTGCCACAGAAACTGGTGTCACCATGAACACCACTACATGTGATGCTGTATACTCGGAAAAGCAACGCTCCAATATCTTCCAATTGTTACATATTCCAGTAAGTATGTGATAATGTGTATAAATTTGCACTTATACTTTCAGATTTAAATAGTTTAGGTACACAACACCACATTGGTCACCAATCCGTTCTTCTGTACTTACAGAACAACCGCTCATTGAGCTGGTCAAGGGACTGTAGGACTCTCTGCTCTTCAGCTGAGAGTGCGCAGAGGTCAAGGTGCTGGGTCTGCCTGAAAGCCAGGTCTGACTTCTGGAGCTGCTTGTTATTCAGAACAGTTAGAATTTCATCCTC
Organism: Ctenomys sociabilis; assembly: GCA_004027165.1. Lineage (NCBI taxonomy): Eukaryota > Metazoa > Chordata > Mammalia > Rodentia > Ctenomyidae > Ctenomys > Ctenomys sociabilis. The sequence goes on from PVKA01004268.1 coordinate 53,004, forward strand.
CGGCACCGAAATGTTCACGAGATTTTCAGCCATCAAAAACTCAGAAGTACTATCTGAAACTACATAAATTTTAATTAAGCTTTGATCTCTTTAGTTTTGGGATGAGCCCTTGTGCATACTTAGCAATGTCTGTATGTATTCACTTCGTGAACAGAAATGCACTGATACGATATTTCTTCATACTCATTAGGATTTTCTGCATCAGCATTTCCCCACACTTAATCGAAATCTAAAATGATGGCCGCAAGACAATAAAAATTCCTAGAATTACATTATTTACATAATTCTTTGCTTTCAGTTTTGCTTTTTAGTGGTGGTACAGAGACAATACAAAGGTGGCTGTCTTTATAATGGCAGTTAAAATAAGCTATAAATAAAAAGCAGGAGAAAATTTAAGGAAAGATTAGAAAGTCATATGAACAGCTGAATAGAACTAACAGCCTACAAACCTGACTAAGTGGATTAAGAACATATGCTCAAAGGAGCATCAAAGACTCGGGAGAAAGGAAGGTGGTTCCATGAATCCATTCTGTGCTTAGAAAGGGATTGATCTGGGGCTTCACTTCCCATCTTTCATTTATAAAACTTCTCAAAAAATATTTTATTTATTTATGTGGTACAGGGTCTTGTTATGCAGTTTGGACTCACAGTGATCCTCCTGTCTCAGCCTCCCCAGTGCTCACCATGCCCGGTTTTGGTAGCTGGCACAGCATGTGGTACTGGGGATTGAACTCAGGTTCTTGTGCTTGCCAGGCAGGTGCTTAGACCACTGAGCTATCTCCCCAGCTCCTATCTTTAAACAAATTCCAAATAAAGAGTTAAATTGAAGGAAACAAACTATTAAAGCAACCTAGAAGAAAAGGATACTTTAAATTTCTGGATTGGGAAGTGTACAAGCAATGGAGGAATCAGAAGCTGGGTGAAGGACACCTGGACCCTGTCATCTTGCCACTCTAACCACATCTAACAGCTGTCCAGGCAGGTGATTCTAGTGCGAGACATCTCTGTGGGAAATGCAATTTTGCTGTTTTGTGATTCTACTGGGGCAAGTTAGCTATCCAATCAACCACATTCCTGAAGTCAAGTCTTACATACTGAACATTACTGTGGCTTCACAAGAAGGTACTGATTCTGAAGTCACAGGTTTTGGTTTGATGATTTTAAAGACTGTTTGGATTTTAGTTGTGATGCAGAAGTTATAGTAACAAATATTTGGTTTTGTACAAACATTATTTCCACTCTGGTGGGTAAGTTCAATAAAGCTCATATCCCTCCTCCCCCCAAAATACAACTATTGGACTGAGGATGTGGCTCAGAGGCAGAGCACTTGCCCAGCTTGTGAGGGGCCCTGCTTTGGAGGCTTGGCACCACCAAAAACAAACAAATGAAGAAACAAAGAAGAGCCTGAAGGTGTTTATGTTAGGCCACTTCTCACCAGTCTTCCCTGACAGACTTTCAAGTTCTGGAGAGGAAGACTTTTATAGATCATGCTGTGACTGTGTAACTAATATCTACTTATAATCAGAAAGGTAATTCTTGATAATCATTTATGGAATGAAAAAATAAAAATGAAAACTTATATGTTAAAATACAACTTAAGTGAATGAAACACAAATAATAAAGCATCAAAAACACCTGTAACAAATGTAAGGGTTACAGCATTGATGTTTCAAGAACTCTTGAAAATCATTAAGAAAATGTCAAAACTCTAATATTTAGGGAAAAAAAATAAAAGGACAGAAAATTCACCAAAAATACAGATAAAAATATTCAAGCATATTACTAATAAAAATATTAAACAATTAATATAATAAAATTTCTTTGACTTTGTATAAGCAAATAGTGAGGAACTGTACCTCAAGTTGTCATACATGACTGAAAGAATTTGCATAATACTTTTAGGAAAAAGTTAGCAATATGCATAAATATCCACATCAGTGCTTGTCTGCTGGGATCTGGTATTCATTTAATATGTAGAGGTTCACTCAACAAATATTTATTGAGTGCCATTTATATGTCCAGTTCTGTAATTTTGATTCTGGAAACCTATCCTAAAGAAATGATTGCTAAGCCAAGAAATAGCTCAGTGTAGAAAGCTGCTCAGTAGCCCACTATTTGGAACAAAGGAAAAGTGGTGACAAAGTGCAGACGCAAGGACAGCTCAGGTCTACTGTGGTGGGTGGCAGTCACACAACTTGTAGGCCCTGAGAACAAAAAGACAAGGAAAGGAAATCTCTGGAAACAAAGCCCCAAAGAAAACACTTAAACCAAAACATACCTTCTTCCATATTGGTGGCACCTCTCGTAGTTTGTTTTGGCTCCCTTGAACTTGGCTCGATAGTTTTCCCAAAATTCTGTAAAATTGGAATATTAGATCAGAGCATAGTTTCACATTTAAAACTCACAGCACATACATGAACTTTTAAAAATTTTGAAATTGCTGTATATGTTTTAAGCTATCTTTAAGCAGCATTTTGTTTGTGTAACAGAAATCTGAATTAAGGTCTTTCTAAGGTATATGAATATGCAAAAATACATTTTTACGTACTGTGAAAAATTTCAGGTTGTAGTGTTAGATATTTGGAAAAGTGAAAATGAATTGAGTAGCAATAAAATGTATTTTAAAGGAAAGGTAAAAATTTATGGTGGCCTTCACACTGGGCTACATCTCCAGCTCATTATTATCTATTTTTATTATTATTAGTATACAATTTATTTTGAGATAAGGTCTTGCTAAGTCATGAAGTTGCTCAGTTGAACTTGAGCTTGTGATCCTCCTGTCTTTAGATCCACCAAGCCTAGCTAGTTGGTTTATTTTTGTAAGGAAAAATCACAACCCTGTCCTAAAGCCTGTAGCTCTGACTAATACCAGGCATAAGTAATGACAAAACTTAGGACAGATATAGCTGTCCAAAGCTGCATATAGAAAAAGGGATACTGAATTTTTAATATTAGTATATATCTGCAATATATAAAATACATTTGTTGCAAGGCATTAGTAACTATCCATATCACGTGTCACATCTTCATCCGTTTTGCTTTCCCTTTTACTCCACTCTATTCAGTCTACCCCCATCCCAAAACCTCATCTCCATAAAATATCTGTGGAAAAAGGAAGGTTCTGAACACTGGCAGTCTGCTCATGCTGCACGGCTGGGCCTGCGTCCTGGACCTGGCTTTGGCTCAGTCTGACATGAACAGTAACGGATCAGGTCTTTGCAACAGCTCTCACTGCATAGTTCTGCCTGATGTCCATCACAGACTTGAGTGACGTGGACTGAAACCCGGATATAAAGGGGCAGCTGTGCTTTTTTCTGTTTTTCATTTATCTATTTTATATTGTTTCCACATAGCAATGGGGTGGAAAATTACAGTGGAATAAAATATACTGCCTAGGGCTGGCCACATAGCTAGGGGATTAAAGCGACTGCTTATGCAGAAGCAGGGTTTGATCCCTGGGCTGCCGTGGTGGCCCAGCTCCTGGGGCGCACTGAGATGACCACTGTGACTGGGCGTGGCAGTGTGCACCCTGTACTAAATAAATTAAAAAAATAAAAAATAAAATACACTGCCTAACACAAGGTGACAAAGGGTCCTGCTGGAGTAACTAAACTTTCGATTATGCTGTGGAATAGAAAAAAAACCAACCAAAGTATTAAGGATGAAGAACTTAAACTTCAAAATGATTTTGATTCAGGAGTGAAGGTTGATTAATTCTAATGCTAACAAGATGAGGCGAGGTGCAAGGGGCGCATAAATGGGAGACAGAAGAGAAGCTTTCTGGAGAGGATGAAAACAGACTTGAGAAACGGTGAGACAGGTGCAAAGGGGCACAAAGATGGAAGTGATTTTGGGATGGGTACTAATAGCACATTTAAAATTCAGGTTTCTTTTTTTTTGTTATAGAAACTAGTTCTTTAAATTTTGAGGTAGCTTAACAAAATACAGAAAAATAAAGGTAAAAGATGTTTTCAGGGATTTTTAGGCTTTGGTGAGAATAATTTTACAACATTTTAAAAAGGACTTAGGCATTATTGTTATCAGGAAGTTGTGTATGTCATTAAATACTATGTTTATAATTAAGTACAATTTTTGTTATTAATAAGAACATGTTGATAGCATTAACTTATTCATATATAAATATATTACTTTTGTTTGGCTGACAAATTATATTGTGGTTGGCTACTATCCACATTAATCTTAGGTTAATCTTATTAATCACATAAAATTCATACTTCCTAAAATATTCAAATGATAGATATCTCAACCTATAGTGCAAACTGTAAAGTTTTCATAGGGTTCCCAGTTTCAGTTCTATTTTCCTTTATTTTTATATATTTGGTACAGGGTTTCTCTACACAGCTCGCCAGAGTTGGAATCACAGGTGTGGGCCACCATGCCCCTTCTCAGTGGTGGCTCAGCTAACGTGGAGGTGGGGTCAGCACAGCAAGTGGTTCTTAGGATTGTGCTTGCCAAAGCAGGTGCTTAGTCTGCTAAGCTATCTGGCTGGTCCTCCAGTTCTTTCTTTTTCAATACTGAACATTTTTTTCCCTCCTGTGGCTGGCTCGGCCCCCCTTGTGGTGCTGGGGCTTGAACCTTGATCCCTGCACTTGCCTAAGCTTGCCCAAGCATGTGCTTTAGACCACCGAGCTATCTCGCTGACCCTGAACAGACATTTTTGTCAACACTGTACTTACATGCATTTGCCTGCTGCACTTCTGGGCTACAGATCCAGAGCTCTTTCTTTTCTGGTCTGCAAGGCTTCTCTGCTTATTTTCAACAATTCGTTTTCTTCTAATAGTAGAATCTTAAACAAACGTCAGCACAAGGTCACAAGTCACTCGAGTACATAACGTGCATCCAATGAAAACTTTCCAGTCACCTTTGAATACCACAGACAGCTCTCGGCCTATGGTCGGCACACTCTCACTGATTCCTCCTACACCGCCCGGTACCTACAAGGATACATTCAGCAGAATCCCTGCTTCTGCATTCCTGTGAGTCAGAGGCTGACCTTTCAGGCGTGGTCGTGGAACACCAGGGGACAGGGCAGGAAGCCAGTGGTGCAGAGCAGTGTGTCAGGATTCCAATTTGGACTTACGGTCTAGAAATTGAGCTTTTACTGATATAATTAATATCTGACAGCGACACTCTTGTACAGTGAACAGGCAGACTTCTGCAGAGTGCATATACTAAGCTTGATTTCTGAAGGAAGAAAAGTTCCACATACAACAGGCTGTCAGTGGTATTAGTCATTAGTGTCTCCTCTCTTCTTTCCCTCCTCTTCCCTCCATCCCTTTCCCTCCCCATCCTCTTTCTTTTTTCTTTTCTCTCATTCCCTCCCTCCTTCCCTCCTTTTTCTTGGCACTGAAGATTGAATCAGGACCTTATGCATACTATGCAAGTGCTGTGCAACAGGGTTGCCCGCCAGCTTTTCTGTTTTGGAGACAGGGTCTAGCTTCATAGTTCAGATTGCCCTCGAGTTCATTTGTAGCCCAGGCTAGTCTCAAAGTTACGGAGCTTCTCTTGCCTCAGCTTCCTGAGTTCTAGCAATACAGGCATGTTCCACTATGTCCAGGGAGCTTTTTAAAAATTAAAAAAAAAAATCAAAAACCAAAAACCAAAAGATCGTTAAGTTACCCAGGCTTGCCTCAACCTTGCTGTGCTCGGGCCTCAGTCTGAGGTAAGCTGAGGCTGCAATTCGGCATGACTGTGCCTGGCTTCATTAAAGTTTTCCAGCCTTCTATAATGTACTGAAATTTACGTGTGCTCAGGGATGTGGGTTTATGCAGCCCTTGTAGTATCTAAGCAAGTTCTCATAAAGGTGGAAACATGGCTGACTACTCTTTTTAGGGCTCTCCCTGTATTTTATTACTTATGGTGGATACTTATTGTATTTGAAAACTTTTTATATAATTTTAATTGAAATATTCTTATAATATATAGCATAATAGGTGAACAGAAAAATGCTAGGGCTGACATTTTAATTATAAATGTCTTACCACATGATAGTGATGATATAACTGTATATGCAAGAGTGCCATAAATCTGAAAATTATCCAAAAAAACTAACATAAATCTTATCTTAAATACACACTGTGCCATGAAATACTGGCAGGTGATATATGGACTTCTCTTAACTGATGACATTTTATAAGGATTCATAGCATTATTAATAACATTTGAGAACAAAAATATTTTGTAAATAGTTAATACATAAAATTATTTTTTAAAAGTATTAAATATAACAACATTTAAAATTATTTTAAAAGCTCTTATTTCATCTTTCTGTGATACTTAAAATTTTCTTGGACAAATTAATACAATTATGTGTATGTACGCATATATGTATCTCAGGTTTTTAAAAATTGTAATATAGGTCAGCCAAATAGCTCAGTGGATTAAAGGGCCTGCTTAGGCAGACGTAGTGGCCAGGGGTTCGATCCCCAGCATGTTGTGCCAGCCTCACCTGTGGGGCGTGCTGAGGGCAATTGAGACTGGGTGTGGTGTCGTGTGTGCCTATAATCCCAGTGCCTGGGAGGCTGAAAACAGTGGATTGCTATTAGTCTGATCTACACAGTGAGACCCTGTAGACCTTGTACTAAATACATAAAAAAAAAAAAGGGCTAGGTGTGACCCTGTATGCCTGTAATTCTACTTACCCAGGAGGGTAAGGTGGGAGGAACACAGATGTGAGGCTAACCTAGGCAATGCGGTGAGACCTTGTCTCAAAAATGAAGCAGAAAGGACTGGGGATGTAGCTCAGTGATAGAGCACTTGCTGAATATGCCTTGGGCCTTGTGTTGAATGAGGAGTCCACACAAACAACTATGCAACAAGATTGCTTTAACCAATAACGTTAGGCTTGAGATTGGTCTGCAAGACATAATAAATTCCCCAGTAAAAAGTCTGAGTCAGAAAAATACTCTGCGTTAAGGCACAGAATTCTGATATTGCATAGCTAAGCTTGAGGCCAAGGGGTGGAAAAATCTCTTGGCCTGAGGCACAGAATATGTAGCCTTTGTGTAAGCATGAACAACCACCTTGAGACCTAGCATTAAATTATATACTGGGGAACAGGGTCTGAATATTACATTGAACTGATATTCTAGCTAGTGTCTACATTCTTGTGTGATATAACATATAACAAAATTATAAAACAAAAACGATACAAAAAGAGCTATCAGTTTAAAAGAAAGTTTTCTAGGAACCAGACATCTAACTTTTAGGAGTAAGAAACCATGCCAGCAATATTTATTCAGCATGTATAATTTTCTCTCTTCTTACGGGCCCTTTTATCATAACTCTTTCTAAGATAATGAAATTAAGGCAAGAAGAAGATAAATAACTTGCCCAAAGTAGCAGAGTCTATAAGGGGCAAAGTGGAGATTGAGCTCCAATCAAGTGAGCTCTACTGTCTGATTCTAAGCCAGGCATGGTGGCCAGGCATGGTGGCACAGCGTAGGGAGGCTGAAGCAAGTTTGAGGCCAGCCTGGCCACCAGTATGTTGAAGGCCAGTCCTAATTACATAGCAAGACTCTTTCTCAACAACACTAATATTCTAGCTCTTATCCACTATGCTAGTAACTTCCATTCTGAGTTTACTATGTCTCACAAAATGTTTTATATATATAAAAATTAAAAAATAATTAAAAAATCATACTTTTATTAGAATATATTTACTATGGCAACATATGCTTCTGTTAGTTTCTAGTTTAGAATATTCTAACTCTAAAATTAACTTCATTTTAGAAAATACTGTTTACTGCTCATTACGCTGATGTCACAACACACTAATTGATGGCCCACAACTGGAAATGCAGAGGCGGGTATGGTGGTGCATTTCTTTAATCCCAGCTGTGGCTGGGAGGCTGGGGCAGAAGGATTCCAAACCTGTGCCCACTCTGGGCCAGGGAGGTAGCTCAGCACAAAGGCCCTATGCTCAATTCCCAGTATCAATTTAAAACAAAAGGATCTGCACTATTTATGCCCACCCATATAGCTTCGCAGAATAGCAGATTAACTAAACGTGCTAAATGCTAAACATACTAAATACTACATAGTAGTTTCCAGTGATCATCTTGGTATGAGTAGTTTTTAAGCTGTTATATGTACTTGGAATTCTCTTTTTTAAGTCTTTTAAGGCCATATTTTCCTCTTATTGAAGAGCTTTAAGAAGATACCTTAAGTGAGAATTTGACACATGACTACTGTGGGAAGATACTATCTCCTCCTTTAGACTTAACCTTTTAGAGGTAAGCTCAGCTAATACTTAGCCTGATTACTTACCTTTGTGCTTTATAAGTCTTTGTGTAGGTGTTAAATTTGGTAGATAGATTATTAATCCCAGCAACAGATATAGCATATGCTAAATGTTATTTATGTATTCATATATGAATCTTGCTTGCATTCTCCATTTTATTAAAGAGTCTTTCTTGGTTACTTTGTGCCATCCAGAAATCATATAGGTCAATCCACTACTTTTCCATGTATGTTACTGAAAACTCCGCAGAGATTTTTATTAAAACAGTGGTACACAATAACAGAGAGAACAAGAATACAGACCGATGTTTCAGAGCAGCTCTGGATGCTTCAAGTAACATTCTGAACAAAGTTCTTGTTCCTGAATTGACAATATTTATGAACAAGATGTTATCATTGGTGCCAGATGTGTTCAAGGAATAGTTTGGGGACTTGATTCCTTTATGAATTCCATGAAACAATGTGTGGACATCATAACTAGTGTGTAACAGCACACAAGCAGAATGGTGGTAATAGGAGGAATGAGTGACACCATGCTGGAGACCTTGGGAGAAGCATGTTATGGCTCTCCTGAAGAGTAATGCATGTCCCTCTACAAAGGGGCTGTTTCACTGTGATGTAAACACTGCATCGCACATATTTTCTAATTAAATTTTTTGTTAAATAAACTTCTGTAGCATAAAAAATTTCCCCAAAGAGATAGTAGACAGAATGATTTAATTCTGGGTATGTCACTTATACTAGCAATAAAAATTATGTAAATTATTATTTTTTTTTGGTGGAACCAGGGATTGAACTCAGGCCCTTGTGCTTGCCAGGGAAGTGCTTATTCCACTGAGCCATCTCCCCAGCCCCTAAATTACTGATTTCAATGTAGTTCAATTTTAATTTTAAAATGGCGGTAATGGCATATTTACCTCACATCCTATTAGAGAAATTAATTTTTTTCATATGTAAAGTGTTTGTGATGGCACTGAGAATAGTGTGTAGAAAAGGTGTATTTACCTGATTTTTACAGAATAATTTGTTTCTGTATCTCCAATCTAATTTCTGTTCTCATGAAAATGAGATTTATCATAGGGCAAGACACTGGTGTCACAAAACAAAATTTTAGCTCTGCTTTGCACTAGCTGTATACTTTGGGGCTATGTAATTCATTGTGTGTCACCTTCCTTATCTACAAAATACGAGAATTCAACAAAATTGCTTCCTTGCTCTTTTCAAATAATCAAGTGTTGGATTCCTTGATGATATTCTTAATAACTACTGGAAAGGAAAAACATATTCTTTTAAATTTTTTAAAGAGAATGCAAAATAGTGAAAGAAAAATAGAAATGATACAGAATTTCACTAAACAAAATAATAGGAATTCAACAATGGTTGTTGTACTGCATAACACTGTCTTCAAATTAACTGTTTAGATACCATATATAAGCATGCAAAACTTTAAAAAAAAAAAAGGATGAAAGAAAGCAAGAAAGCAAAACGGTTATAAGAAGTTAAAAAGGAGGGCTGGCCAGATAGCTCAGTGGACTAAAGCGCCTGCATAGGCAGGTGCAGGGACTGGGGTTTGACCCCAGCATGCTGTGCCAGCCCAGCCCCTGGGATGTGCTGAGACTGGGATTGAGACTGGGCGTGGTGGCATGCACCTGAAATCCCAGTGCTTGGGAAACTGAAAACAGGAGGAAAACTATGAGTCTGATCTGTGTAGTGTGACACTGTAGACTCTGTCCTGAATACATTAAAAAAAGTTAAAAAGAAAAAAATTTTAAGAACTAAATTCTCCTTTAAGTAGAGCAGCAGAAATCAGCAGTACAATTATTGTTCAAAATATCATGTATATATACATAAATGTATCTTTTTCCCTTCCTTCTTATTTTTCTTTTTGAAACCTTATTTAACATGATAAATAAGATTTTTTAAAACAAAAAAACCTTAAGTTAAGCTGTAAATGGCTATGGTTGACAACTTCTTCGGATAACTCATCATTGTTGTGGAGTGCTGGACTGTGTTGGATTGTGTTGTCGAGTTCAAGCACCTAAGTTAGTTGAATGACAATGGAGTTCCCATCTTTGACAGGTGTAGACAAAGGGGTATAGAAAGGAAGAATCATGATGTGTGTGTATGGACAGTACAGTTGGGACAGATAACGCTGTGCTTCTATGTAATTCTATGGGAGGCAAGATTTGCACTAATGGTGGTTGGACAGGATATTATGTCAGCTTCTAGTACTATGGACAACCACTAG
>PVKA01004268.1:63613-100885 GCA_004027165.1 Ctenomys sociabilis
ATCTTTGATGTAATTCAGGTATAAAAAATAAGATACGCAAAGAGCTACACTCTATTTATTGATAGAGCTACATTCTATTTACTGATAGTGTAATAATGTCTGTAAGTATATCATGTATGCACCTTCTATGATACCAAAGCATTATGAAAACAGTTTGCAGTGTATTAATTTATCAAATCCATCTTGTCAAGGTATCTTAAAACTATCTCATTGATATTTGTACTTCAATAAAACAAAAATTAAGAAAAAAGAAAACTCAAAAAAGAAAAAACAAAAAAAACCCAAACAAACTGAAGCATAACCCATATACAGTAAGATGCACAAGCTATAGATTTTATTATTGAAACTCAAACTGCACCCTATCAGCACAAAAAATACTATCAGCACCAACCTCCCTTCTTCATGCACACATACACCCAATATTTTAACCTGTTATTGATGCAAAATGAACACATTTGCATTTTTTATTGTGCAATATTCTTATTTTATATAAAGTTATGGTGTGAGATTCATTCCAATTGATTTTTTGTTAGTAATAGATCATTTGTTTTCAGTATGGTATTTTATTAAATGAAAGATGGAATTTTACTTTCTTTATGCATTGCGTAGTGTTGAAAACATTTCAGATAATTCCAGGTTCTGGCTGTAAAGGTGCTACGAAAGTTTTTGAACATATTTCTTGACTTACATAAGAACTAGGGCATGTATACAAGTACACACACACACATACACACAACACAATCTATTGGACTGGATTTTTGGGTCACAAGATATGCATATATTCAACTTTTATAGGTACAACAGTCTCTAGTTGAAAGACTCTTTTAAAATCAACTTTTAGTATTTTTTGTTATTAATTGTAGCCATTCTGATGTAGTTGTATCTCATTATTTAAACTACACTTTGTTGATTAACAAGGCTGAGATTTTATATGTTCATCGACAATTTGGTGGTTCTCTTTTATAAAAAGGCTTTTCCAATCATTTTAAAAGAATGGTGTGGGGCCAGGAAGTCAGCTCAGTTGAATAAGCATTTGCCTGGTAAGTGCAAGGTCCTGAGTTCAATCCCCAGTTTCAGAACAAAAACAAAAAAGAACAGAATGATGTGAAAGTCTTCATGGTGTGTACCCTAGACCATACTCCGCAGTTATCCAAAAAACACCAATGCTTATGTTGCTGTAACATACTGTGTAGTTATTATTAAAGTCATAATTTTCTTTAAGCAGAGAAATTAATCTAGATTATCTTCTTGGGCTTGTGAAGCTTACCTTCCTCATGGCCTGCCCTACAAATTTTGGATTTGTCAAGACAGGTTCCAATGTCTTGGAATGAATCTCTTAAAAACCCTTTACTGGCATTGCTTCTCCTATTTAACCCTGATTGATGTAACTGGGTTATCTTTTTTATTTATTATAGTCCTTTATATATTGTGGTTATGAGCTCATTGACAATATTATGCATTACAACTATCTTCTCCCATCTTGTGGCATGCCATTTCAACTCATTAAAGCTTTTTAGATGGAAAAAATATTAATTTATCATACAAGTTATCAATAGTCTTGTCAATACTTTGTACTTTTAATATATTATTATTTATTTCATTTAATGAATTTAGGATTCTACTGGGTCTACTGGGTCTTACTACATAGATTGTACTCATAGTGACTCTCCTGTATTCAGCCTCCCAAGTGCTGGGATTACAGGCCTGTGCCATCATGCCCAGTCTCAATTGCTGTCTCAGGGTACCCAAGGGGGAGGGTTGGCTTGGCATACTGGGGATCAAACCCTGGCTGCTGTGCTCTACCTAAGCAGGCACTTTTGTCTGCTGAGCTATCTGGCTGGTCCTTGTACTTTCAATACATTATTAAAAAAATTATGGGGCCGGAGCTGGGGAGATGGCTCAGTGGAATAAGTGCTTCCTTGGAAAGCTCAAGGGCCTGAGTTCAATCCCTGGTTCTACCAAAAAAAAAATCTGGGGCCAGGGAGATGGCTCAGGGCCTGAGTTCAATCCCAAGTTCCACCAAAAAAAAAAAAAAAAAAAAAAAAAAAAATTCTATGAGAATTCTAAAAATTTATAATGTATTTCTGACACTGTCTTCAATTCAATTTTATGTGTAGTATGGAGGTGATAGACATTTTTTACTAATTACATATATTCATTCAATTAATGAATAATAAGGTAAGCTTTTTTAACATTTTTCCTTGATGTGCCTTGCCACCTTTGCCAAAACTCAAGCATTTACATGTGTCTGTCTCTCGACTACCCCATCCCACTGACCTAAATATACCGGTGCAAATACCCTATTGTGCTGATTACTATGGCTTTAATGTCTAGTTGTGTAAGTTTTACAGCTTTGTCTTTTGAGACTGTTTCAGCTATTCTTGGACTTTGAATTTCCATAAGGCTATTAGATCATGTTTGGCAATTTTTACAATAACCATTCTTATTCTTGATCAGTTTTTGTTCATTTTCAGACAGAAAGCCCATAACTATTTATTTATTTATTTATGTTTTGTATTTTAGGGAAGGGTCTACAGGGTGTTCAGGGTCTTACTAGTAGATCAGACTCGTAGTGATCTCCCTGTTTGCAGCCTCCCAAGAGCTGAGATTATAGGTGTGTGTCACCATACCTAGTCTCAATTGCCATCTCAGCATGCTCTGGGGAGATGGGGTTGGCAAGCAGGCCTGGGGATCAAACCCCTGGCCCTTGCGCCTGCTTGCAGGACCTTTAATCTGCTGAGCTATTTGGCTGGCCCTTTTTAATGTATTTAGTTGTTGCAGGGTTTCACTATGCAGCTTGGACTTGTGGTGATCTGTCTGCTTTCAGATCCCCCAGTGCTAACATTACAGGTATGTACCACTATGCCCAGACTCAGACCAGTTCAGTCCACCCTCGGGGAGTGGGTAGCACAGCATGTGGTGCCTAGGATCGAACCATGGTCCTGTGCTTCCCTAAACTTGCCTAAACAGGCACTTTAGTCTGCTATGCTATCTCTCTGGCCCATCATAGCTATTTCATCCTAAGGCTCTTTGCAATATGGACTTCAAGGAAGTTAAGTGTTTCCAGGCATATTGTTACCCTGAGGCTTGGTACCCAGCAACTCTAGTGAACAAGTTTCCCCAGTCTGTCCTATTCTTCACAAAGCCTATTCTTCTAATCTGCTCATGTACTCTAATTCAATTTTTTTTTAAACAGCAGAATTTATTTATTAGGGGAAAGAAAGCTCCTGTTCAGGAGAAGGACAGAAAGGGACTCAAGTGAGTTGCCAAGTAGTGTCCTTTTTAAAGATTTTTATATTGCAAAACTATGAGGTAAGGATCTAAGATGGAAAACATCTTAGGAACTTAGGTAGGTGGGCATGAGGTGGGAAATAAAACTATAATCAACCAACAAGATTGGGCTGGGGAGATGGCTCAATGGAATAAGTGCTTCCCTGGCAAGCACAAGGGCCTGAGTTCAATCCCTGGTTCTGCAAAAACAACAACAACAAAAACCAAAAACAAGATTACAAGCACAATTGCTCAGATAAGATTGATTAAACCTGGGATCAAATGGGGACACGAGTCACCTAGCATGGGGACATGAATGCAGAGCTGGGGCTTTTCCTGATGTAGGTTGGGTTAGTCACTCTTCCTGACTTTCTCAAGGTGAAACATATTCAGAATACCAATCCTGGATGTTTATCTTTATGGAGGTAAGAATTTGATCTTTTGTCCTGAGGTCTAATTTAATCTTATAATAGGTAATTGGCACAGCAGAGAACACCTGGACTCTCTAATTCTTTCTTCATTTACTTCCAAGTATCTCTCTCCCACTTCCTCAAATCCTTAAGTGTTATCTCATAGGAAACATGAAGATGCATAATGAGTTGAGATAAATGATGGAGCAGATCTTATAGGAAATAGGACATGAAAACAAGAACATTGACAGGGGACTTGCTTTTTAAACTTAATTTCATAGGTAATTTTTATGTTTAAATGCTTTCTTTCTTTCTTTCTTTTTTTTTTTTTTTTTGCAGAACCAGGGATTGAACTCAGGCCCTTGTGCTTGCCAGGGAAGTGCTTATTCCACTCAGCCATCTCCCTGGCCCCTAAATACTTTCTTTTCTGTAGATTACTGATATACAAACAATGTTCCCCTAAAATGTCTCATAGATCTGCTTCAACTCAGTGTTGCAGACCATACCACCCATGGCTAGACTGCTTAAGGACGGCTTATATATATTAACACTGAATTTTTCCAGCTCAGTCTACCTTAAATTGTTTTTATGCAGAAAATTGTTTTATATAGAAAAATTTCAAGCAAAGTAAAGAGCCTCTGTGTATAAAGGACTCTGTATCAAGGTATGCCTACTGTAAAAGATCTTGTTCCTCTCCTTCCCTTCTACAGAGGTAATTACTACAGAGGTATATACATGTTGTGTCATTAACTCTGCTGCAACTTTAATACTAACAGATGTTTCTATAACCCATAGAATATTCTAGGTTTATTATTATTATTAATTATTATTATTATTATTTCTGAGACAGGACCTCCCTATATAGGCCAGGTTGGCCTTGAGCTGCACTGAATTTGTAGACCCAGCTGGTCTTGAACTTGCAAAGATCCTCTTGCCTCAGCCTCCTGAGTGCTGGGATTATAGGTGTGTGTTACCATGACTGGCTTATTCTACCTATTTTAAATTTCTTTTCTTTTTTCTTTTTTTGTGGTACCGGGAATTGAACTGAGAACCTTGCATTTGTCAGGTAAGCACTTATTCTACTGAGCTATCTTCCCAGCCCTATATATTTTAAATTTCTATAAAAATTTGCTGAGGCAACATAACTCTACAAGTTTTCTTCTCATTTGGGGTAGCTATTCTCACTGATATATGGTTTGGGAAAAATTAACAGATAAATATTTGATGAAAAAGCAGAAGTGGGGACATTGGATACTTGAGGAAAACAAAATTTTGAAATAGTTATTGCAAAGAATGGAGCATGAATTTATTGGAGAAATACTCAGGTTATTTGGTAAAGGTGATTATGAGGTCAATGACGATGAATCTACAATGTGATCAAGGTAGCAAGTACAGCATGGGAATCCCCCTGCTATGTAGAAGCAGGTAAAAGAGTGAGAAACTTTCTTTTTTTGTGTGTAGAGACATTTGCCTGACTGGCAAAGTTCCCAAGTTACTGGGGAAAGAAATTATTTTTTTAATTATTATTATTATTTTTTTTGGTGGAACCAGGGATTGAATTCAGACCCTTGAGCTTGCCAGACAAGTGCTTATTCTATTGAGCCATCTCCCCAGCCCCAGAATTATTGAAATAATACACCATTACATTTAAGGTGGAAAAGAGAGCTGATGAATTGGAATAAGAAAGCAAGAAAAAAACCCTTCCCATCCTCGTGAGATGGAATGGTAACAGTAGGAATACAGGACAGCACAGCGAGACAGAACAGTACATTTGAGTAATGATAGTAGAAGAGATGGTACGGCTGTGGAAAGGCCCAGGGTGAGTCCCTCAGGCAGAGGAGCACACAGACAACTGTTTGACACAGCAAAGGACTGAGCCAGATCAGCATGTTAGACTTGCTTGTTCATCTGACTGCTGGATTATCTAGTATGACGGCAAAGGCTACACTGAAATTAAAGCTGGGAACCAGATGTCAAAGTTATCTTTGGGGAAACAACTTGAGACATCAGGAGGTGACATGATTATGGAGCAAGCTCACGCGAACAGAGATTCTCCCAGACAGTGTTGCTGTTCCAGAAATGCTAAGAGAGAAAAAGATTTGCTCTACATCTGTCAATGCTATACATTTAAGAGTCTGAGAACAGAAATTAGCTGGCAAAAAAGGAGAGTGAAGGACCGAGAAGTACAATTCACTTGAACTGCTGGATACTTAAATAGCTTCCCCCCAAAGCCAGAATGACTGCTGAGCACCTGGTATTGTCAGATTGTTTACCTACAATCAGCATAGCAAGCAGTAAACAACGCACACTTGAATGTTTCTAGCTCAGTAGAAACATAGCTAAAATTCATCACATTTACAGAGTTTTTTATACAGACACCCCTGAGAGAATCACCTCCTTTAATGAAATGCCGGGAAAATATTCCTTTCTTTAGTTGAGCGTATGTATCACATTCTTTTATTAAAGAACAGGGTAATTTTAATAGATCATTCTTTAATACATAAGCTATTTGGGAAACTAAGTTTCCTAATATTTTTCTCATTATCTCAGAATCTGATATACGATATTTGCTAACTAATCATCTGTTATGTGGTTTTAATAGAAAAAGCACAGAATTTGTAGCCATAGTCATTTGGATTAAAATACCAATTCTACTTACTAGCTCTTCACCTTGGGCAATTTTCTTTCATTGCAAAATGGGGTTTAATGAATTTAATTTGCAGGATTCTTCTTCTTCTCTTCTTCTTTTTTTTTTTTTTTTTTTTGTGGAATTGGGGATTGAACTGAGGCCCTTGTGCTGAGGGAAGTGCTCATTCCACTGAGCCATTTCTCCAGCCCTCCTTTATTTTATTTTAAAGAAAAGAAAAATAATAAAAAATAGCATAAAATTTCAAAACAATACTGTAGGAAAGTAATAATGGTTAGTGCATTGTGTGCTGTTATCTTCAAAGTCTTGCTCATATTAAAATATAGGCATGATAAAACAAAACAGGCATAAATCTGAGCATTTTCTTCCCATTTCACAATATCTATTGCACATTTTGGGTCTTATTATAAGGCTTAAATGAGATAAAAATGTAAAGCACTTTGGCAGAGAGTAGGAACAAACTAAAAAAGTATTTTTTGTTGTAGAATATCTAATTTGTGTAACTTTCGTATTTTGGAAGTATTGTAAAAATTAAATAATATTGTGCAATGAGTTGATAAAAAACTTTCTGTGAAAAAATTTTTAAAAATCGCTGTTTTTGTAGCCAAGCACTGAGGACTTCAGATGAGAACCTGTGCAGTTAGCTTTCCATACCTGTGTGGCTGCATTCATTTGATTTAAAAAGTGTGGACATCAGGTAATACAAGGATCTGGAGATGCGTGATGAACGACTGGAAACACTTCATTTTTAAAAGAGCATGGTCTAACTGAAGAAGACTTTAACTATTAAGTATTAAACTAATGTTCTTTCTATATGCTAATGTTTATCCATACCTTTGGAAGAACAAGAGTTTCTTTACTCTTTTCCTTCTCTCTGACCCTATCCTATTTCTCAATAGTCAACTGATTCCTACTTATTTGTGGGTCTCTAGTCCATTCCCTCAGGGAAAGAAAGTGGTTTCATGAGGAGTCAAGCAGCACTCAATTGGCAATGGCTTTCAATTTTCAAAAGTTATGTTTCTGTTGTGAAAACCAATATACATAGATAAAAACAGAGCTGCCATACTTTTGAAAAAAGGGATGGGGGATTAGATTACATCTATTATGAGCTCATAATTGTTAAGAAAAATAATGTAGGATAATTGAATCAATATTTTTCCACTGTGTTTATCATGACAGAAAATTTGACTATAAAGTAATGACAGAATAATATGGGACAAGAATCAGATTCTATTCCCGTGTCTTTCTTTTAAATTAACAAGACAAGTCATAGAAAAAAATAGAGACTGGAAAAAGTTTCTAAATTTAATTGAACCTAGGTTGGGACAGTCTATTAAAAACTTCAGCAACGATGGTAAGAAAAGCTAGTTATTTCTTTTTCCTCATTTTATGTATTTGGTACAGGGCCTCACTACGTGGCTCAGACTCAGTGATACTCCTGTTTTCAGCCTCCCCAGCACTGGGATTATAGGTGTGTTTCTTCACTCCTGGACTTGGTTGCTGGCTTAGTGTGCTCTGGGCGTGGGGCTGGCTGCCATGGCATGTGGGGCTGGGGATTGAACCCTGGTCCCTGCCAAATAGGTGCTTAGTCTGCAGAGCTATCTCGCCAGCCCATTATTTCTAATAACTGAATAATTTAATATTATATACAGTGATAAACACACACACACACACACACACACACACACACAGTATGCATTGCCAATCTTAGTAAGAAAAACTTAAGGTGAACTTAAAAAGCTGTCTATTTTAACTAACAATACAAAGATAAATTTATTCTTACCAGTGGCCCTTTCATTTTGCTGCAGGACATTATTCCCTCTTTTCCACAAGGGAATAGATTCTTGCTCAGCAGCGTTAAGAGTCACAGCCTGGCAACTTTCTTCTGAGACTGGAGTTCTTTGAGTGCAGTATGATGTCCCATCGTGCCAGGCAACTGTCTGAGTACTGTTTGCATGATCTGCCTTTGCTAGAGTCTGGCACTCAGAAGAGTAATAAGATGGTAAAGCCGGGGTCACAGTGACCAGTTCAGCACAGGTGTGTGAGAGTGGAGGGCTTCGTTCTTGGGTCCACTGACTAAAGTTGTGTTCTGTGGGAAGCACGTACCTGGAACTAAAACAGTCCTGTGTAATCATGTTTGGAGAATTCTGAGGCATTACTGATTGACACTGAGACACTTGAATGTTTTTACTATCTGACACTGGCTTAGGAGGAGGATGAGGTATGATTAGTCTACCCTGAGCTTGTATAAAGGCATTGGCTTTGCTTGTAGACTGTGGCTGAATGACAGGCCCTTTTTGGTTTGTATCTATAATGCCTGACAGGACTTTTGCAGATCCTGTTCTTCTAGTTATTTTTGCTCCACCTCTGCGTGGATTGCTTTTTTGAGTTTTTGAGCCACTATTATATACAGGGCTTATATTTTCTTCTTTGGAGACTGACCAGGCTTGCTTAATGAAGTTATAATCTGAAGGTGTAAAACAGTTCAAAGGCACATGATCTCTTTCAGATGCTCCTGATGCTGAGATGTTTTCGGAGAACTCCTTGGGCTTTCTTCTTTCAGTGGAATTCAGAGCACAGCCAGGACCATTAGTCATGCTGCTGTTCACAGCACTTTTCACACGGAACTGCTGAGACCACTGCCGAGCTGTTCCTGGTCGAGTCTTCAGTGAGTGAGAGTCTTCAGCGATGCTCTCTTTCTCGATAGTTTCATCAAACCACCTCAGTTTTTTAGTAGTCTTTAGGATTTCTATGCCTTTTTCTTTTTCCTTTGTTAATTCAATACTATCTCTGATAGCTGCTGCTTTCTGATTTCTGAATTTGAAGCCTTGCTTTATAAATAGTGTTTTGAGATAATCATGTTCATACTTAGACTCTTTCTTTAAAATACTTTTAAGAAACTTCACACCATTTCTCTCATGAACATTGTATTTCATTTTCTTGTGCTGATCAAGTAAGTCATAATTAGAAATTACATTACACAAGGATGTTGATGTTTCCGCTATTTTTGGTTTTCTATCTTTTGAATCAGAATGTTGAGGTATATGGGCAGCTTGAAAACTGTCAGAAAATAAAGGCAACTCTTTTTTCTCACAATTAAAATATTTCATTTTTTCATCTATAACGTCTTTTAATTTTTCTAACTCATCAGAACACTGTACTGGATCAACTTCCTTTATGTGTATGTTGTTCTTCACTAATGGCCTAGCCCACTGTCTGTTGGATGGCGAGACTAGAGGCGATGCCATTGGTACAAATGAAGTAGGAACTGCAGTAGTTCTATTTTGTTGAGTTAACTGACAATGTTTCTCTTGGTCTTGAAATGTAACCACCTCCTGAGTTTGAGAATCTGGAGTGACCCAGGCTTTGTTGAAGGTAGATGCTGGGGTCTCAGTAATTAATAGCTCCCTGCTTTTAAGTGCTCTAGAAGTGAAGTCATTTGTCTTCAGAGTGCTAATTTCACAGTTTTTCTCAGTTTTTTTATCTAGTAGAAGTACGGGTGGACTATATACAAAAGCTACTGAGTTATTAGCAGCACTCGTGGCTCTTTCTACAGTTTTGCTTAAAGTGGACTGATTTTGTTCTTGACTATTAAAATGTCCCCATGAAGGCAAAACACTAGGTTTACTTAAAGCATCCGCGGAAGATGGGACAGACTGAGCATTTTGGGCATCTAAATTTGTAAGCCAGTTATTTATATGCTGAGTTTTTGAGAAGGACAGTTTATCTTCATCAAAGTGATTTAGATCAGCTGACCGCAGATTTGCTGAATTGGGAGACACAAAAGTCTGTTGGATCGCAGAAGGTTCCTCATTAAGTGCAAAATACAGTTCTTCATGCTGTCCCGCCTCCAGACTGTCTATACTTGAAAGGGTTTCAGAATTGGTTATCTGCTTAACTTCATCACAAAATCTCTAGAGAAAATGAGAGAGTATTTTATATTTTAGGTATTTTTAAATAGTAAATTAATGACCCAATTGTTACTGCATGCAATTCTCTTTGCATATATGGCTAACAGCACAGATGCAGAAATTATATTGTTGGACTGGTCAGTTCTCAGGGTAAAAGATAGGATTATACAGATTTATAACAAAATATTCTTGCTTTAATTTCAACTCCTAATGTAGCTATCCAATTATTCCAGCCATAAGGTTTCTTATTGATACTCCATTCAAAGTATGGGTTTCTTGAAGGCTGCATAAAAAATTCTTTAAAAATCTCTATCTATCTATCTATCTATCTATCTATCTATCTATCTATCTATCTATCTATCTATCTATCTATCTATCTATGGATACTGGGAACCAAACTCAGGCCTTCATGCTTGCCAGGTAGGTGCTGTGTCACTAAACTAAATCCCCCACCTTTTTACTTTGGTTTGGTTCTGAACAGCTATTTATAAATTGGAGCTTTCCCTGAAACACTCACTGGTCCTGAATGACTCTCCTAAAAGCTTTGCAGCCTTGGTACAAAATCCTTGTTGGTGGGACATAGGCCCTTTTTTAGAAAAGCTAATCTTGTAGTCTGTAGTAATGTTTTAAATTTTATTTACATGTTATAACCACATACTTGGATAGAATCCACAGATTACTAATACTTTAAAATTCCCCAGGAGGATACAAATGAATGACCATTTTGTATCTGTATATTTGAAACAGTTAGGATAGATACATAGCTATATTCTCTTAATTCAATGAATAAAAATATTTGTTCTAAAAGTGTCTGTGGACAGCATATCATGTCTGCATCTTGTACAATGAATAACCACTAAGACAACAATATGCAATGTACTTATTATTGAAACTGTCCTACTAAATGGTTTTGAAACTGTCTCATTTTTATTTGTCTCTAAATAAAATTACTTTAAAAAAAGAGAGGAAAAAAAAAGAAATGAAGTAAAAAAAAAATTCCCTAGGAAATTAAATATAGATGTAGGGACTATTGATTTATAAAATGACCTCCTTTTTGGAGATTAAGCACAAATAATTTTCATAAACTCAAGACATTCTCATCATTTCAGCAAAATTTTCATGGAATTTGTGAATCATTAAAAAAATTGTGAACAGGCCAGAGAGATAGCTCAGTATAATAAGCGCTTGCCTGGTAAGCGCAAGGTCCTGAGTTCAATCACTGGTACCGAAAAAAAAAAAATTGTGAACATGTTAAATATGTTAAATATTTAAAAATCATTTTTGATTTCTCACATACTAATTTGTATCACAAATACAGAAATACATTTTAAAGAAAATATTAAATTGTAAATTTAATAAAAGAGTTGAATGAACTCAAAGAAAGATTTTTCTGCTTAAGATTACAAAGTTTAGAAAATTTAAGTACTCTGTTATGGGACAAAACGTATTTTTTTCTATAGCTCAGGAAATAAAGAAATCAAGGAAATAAGTTATGGATTAAATATTTCAGTTATGCAGTTGATATTTATTAATCAAGTACTGTTATAAAATATGTTTACTCATTTATAAAAGTTTCATTTTGTTTACATTTGTTCTTTTAAATCCTTGGCATTCTTAAAGTGAAACCAATCTAGAGACCAAAGAAAGCTTACTATTTCAATGTCTGTTTTTGGATTATATTTTTATGATTGATAATCATAGAAAAACCAGGCCTGGAGGCCCTTCTGTGAGAGCGTGAGAAGGGGTCTGGTTCACAAGGTCCTTGTGGATAGAAGCATGAAGCTCAACACTGCAAGAAAGACTTCTGTTGCAAAGGTCTGGGACGGTCTTGTGTCTCAAAGCACCTCCCAAGGTATCTTGCAATTTCCGGTTTCACAGCTTTTTTATCTTTTTTTTTTTTTCCAAAAATTTTCTCACTACTGAATGACAAACTACAATGACCAGCTTTTCAGGTTTTTTACTGTGCTACCTGTGGTCTATCTTATCTTTCTTCTCCTGTATAGTGGACATGTCTGGTTTTTCATCTAGCTTAATTTGAATTTAATGGGCCTTTGTGTGTTGTGTGTGTATGTGTGCATATTTATCCTATTTGGAGTTAGTAGAATCTCTTGAATCCGGATTTACAACTTTCATCAAATGTGGAACATTTTCAGCCATAGTTATTAAAAAATATTTTCTCTCCTTTGTGAAATTTTAATCAAGTATGTTAACATTTGAAACTTTTTAATTAAATGCATTTGATACTGGCTCACAGGTCACTGCTGAGTTTTCCAGTAGATTTTCTTCCAGTATTTTAGTTTATATAATTTCTACTGCTATGACTTTAAGCATGTGTATCATTTCCTACTCTGCAGAGACTGTGTTGTTAAACTCCTGCAGTGAAAATTTCCATTTCAAACATTGTGTTTATTTTATTGAGACAAATATCGATGAGACAGTTTCAAAACTGATCAATAGGACATGTTCAATAATTAATACATTTTACATTGTTATCTTCTTAGTGGTTATCCATAATATAAGAAGCAGACAGGATATCCTGTCCAAAACTATTACAAATATTTCTTCTTATAGGATCAAGCAAAAGTAGTTGTATATCTATCCTAACTATTCTGTATATATAAATACAAAATAGTTCTTCCTTTGTATATCCTTTTTTTGTTTGGTGCTGTCAGAGATGGGTATTCTATTGGCATTTAAATACTAGAGGTCCTTGAATTCAGCAAACACTCCAACACAGTCCAGCAGTCCACAACAGTAGTGGGTTATCCACAGAAGTTGTTGACTAGAGCCTTTTACAGCTCAGCATTTAAATATGGCTTTACTTTATATACCTTGTTTTCATACTCTTCTGCTGGATGTTTAAGATCAAGATAAAGCAAAACCTATATAAAAAGAAATGTAACTTTTGTGTCTGATAAGGTCAGTCAAGTCCCCTCAGGATTTATCCCGTATGTACATCCTTTGTCAGTGTCAGAAAATTGACTGACCAATTTGCTCTCTGTGGATGAGTCACAGCCATTGACTGACCAGTTTGCTCTCTGTGGATGAGTCACAGCCATTGACTGACCAGTTTGCGCTCTGTGAAAGCCTGAGAGAATGTTTTCTTTCCATGTGACTCTCCTTAGGCACACTATACATCATCGATCACATTCCTCTGTGGCTCCATAATCTCCTTGATCAGAAAATTTGGGGCATAGCTGGGCATGGTGGCGCATGCCTGTAATCCCAGCACTCGGGAGGCTGAGGCAGGAGGATTGTTGTGAGTTCGAGACCAGCCTGAGCTACAAAGTGAGCTTAAGGCCAGCCTGAACTGCATAGTGAGACCCTGTCTCAAAAAGACAAAAAAAAAAAAAAGAAAATTTGGGGCACAACTGAGTTCCATGATGTTGCAGTACAGGTTCTCCTATGTCCTGAGTCTTCACTGACCTTGAAAGGCTAGGGCAAAAGTGTTGACTAACCTTGCAGCCCTTCTTTGCTCCAATTTTTGACCTGCAAATTTAGGTTGTTAACCCTCCAGAAGAGACATTGTGTTTTTTGTAAATACAAGGTTTATTAGGCTCTTCAAAAAAACTTTCAGAGATTCCAGGCCCAGCATGAATGTGGGAATTTCCGCCTGTTCGTCATGCCCAAGACATATCCCCAGCCAAACACCAAGCCCAGTGCATGTGGGGGTCCATCTGCCTGCTTACCTTGCCCAAGACCCCTTTCCACCCAGACTCCAGGCCCTCTGCCAGGCCTCCTGTGGAACACTGCAGCGGAACTCCCTTCAGAGAGGTGAAGAACCAAACCCACTCAGCAGGAGTTGAACATCTTGCCAGAATGGCACAGCAGGTTCACCTCTATGAGCATCAGCAGGAAGAAGCTGAGCACAGCAGCCAAATCAAAGTCAGGCACATCTGCACAAGTTCAAAGTTGGTAGATCCAGACATGGTAAGCTGAGACACTGTGCTGGACCCAGATCCATGACAGTGTCCTCTCTTTTTTTTTACTCTTGGTCTACAAAGGGGGGCAACAGGTAATTGGATGAACAAGTTTACCTGAAAGACCCCGGATACATCAAGGGGAGGGGATTAGATAGAATTTAGGGGAGCTAACTTAAATACAAATTCCCAATTTAATATCTGCTTAGCTTCACAGACATAATGCTTGCTCTATCTAAAATACAAACCCGTTGGTTACAAAAGTTTATCAACCGCCAAATATAACTATCCATTATTAGTGTTTCCAATTTTAGTTCTGTAAATACAAAACTAAAACTGGCTTAACCAAATAACCTCTTGGGTAAGAATTTCAGCAGGTGTTCAGGTTATAACTGCACCAAAGCTCTACAACAAAGGTCAGAAGGCAGTGCTATACAAAATGAGAGAGATGGAGCAAAATGCAATCTTAGGCACCAAGCCCACCCAGAACAAATGCAGGAGACACTAGTACAGAAGAAATTGGGAATCACATAGTTGAAATATCTGAATTAATAGTCAAATATAAAGATACAACTGCAGAAAGGTATAGTGGAAATCAGATCAGAAATAATCTCTGAAATAAGAAATCTCTCAAATTGTAGCATATGAAGTAAAGAATCAACTGCAGAAACATAGAGGAAATCAGATCACAAATAATCTCTTATGTAAAAAAATGAAAGGTTACTATAAGGAAAAAATTAATAACTGCTTCTAAGGAAGATACTGATAAAAAATTAGAGGAGTACAGAAATGATGGAAGCCTTGAATGAGCAACACAGGAAATAGACTGCATGAAGCAGACTAAAAGAGATACAGAAGAACTTAAAAATCTCAACCACAAGCTTAAAAAACCATTTGAATGAAAGTGAAGATAGTTTCAGATCTTGAAGACACAGGCATAGCTAGTGAAAAAGTAAGAAAAGATCTGTTAAAAACAACTAGGATGCAGGAAAAAATAATTCATCATCTTCAAGACAATGCAAAGATGGTCAACATGAGACTTAGGGGCATCAATGAAAAAGAAGGAGTCAATACAAATGATATAAAAAGAATATGGGCAGATGTAATAGCAGAAAACTTCCCAAATATGGGGAAACAATCTGATATTCAAGCAACTGAAGCATATAGAACTCCAAATAACATCAACCAAATTAAAAATGCACACAGACATATAGTAGTCAAGATCCCAGAAATCTAGCACAAGAATAATATGCTAAAAGCCGCTAGAGAAAAGAAACAGTTCACATTTAAAGGAAAACCCATCAGAAAAATGGCTGACTTCTCTTCGCAAACCATCAAGCGAAGAAGAGCTAGGAGCAGAGCACTTCAAGTCCTCTATGAAAACAAATTCCAGCCCAGACTACTATATTCTCTGAAGTTCTCTTTCAAGTTTGATTGAGAAGTGAAATACTTCCATGACAAAGAAGAACTAAAGAATTTCATGATGATAAAGCCAATCCTACACAGACTACTAAATTATTCTAGAGAGGGACCAAAATGACCAGAACGCCGTGAATGAGAACAGAAAGAAACCAGCAAATAGGGCAAACAATTAAATAAGAGAAAAAGGGATACACAACAGTAGGTAAATAACATGTCAACCACAAGTCAATACATCTCAATTATGACCATCAATGTAAATGGACACAATTTACCAATTAAAAGAAATAGACTGGCATAGTAGATTAGGAAAAATCCAACAATATTCTATGATACGAGAAACACATTTAACTCATAAAGAAATTCATAGGCTGAAAGTCAAAGGGTGGAAAACAATACTACATGCCCCAGTACCTCAGAAAAAAGGGGTAGCAATCCTTTTCACAGACAGTCTCAAATTCAAACCAAGAATGGGACCGGGGAGATAGCTCAGTAGAATAAGCACTTGTCTGGAAAGCACAGGGTCTGAGTTCAATCCCCAGTCCACAAAACAACAAACAAACAAACAACAACAACAAAAAAAACCAAGAATGATCAAACATAATAAAGAAGGCAACTACATACCGGTTAGAGGAAATCCAAGAGGAAGCAGTAAAATTCATAAATATGATGCACCAAACATGGGAGCACCTAACTATATAAGACAAATCTTAATGGACATGAAAAATCTGATATCCAATACCACAATCTTACAGGAGAGCTTAGCATCCCCTTATTCCAAAAATATAGGTCAAGCAGACAAAAAAAATTAGCAAAGAAATAGCAGAACAGAACTAGAGCTTGGAACAAATGGAATGGACTTAGTGGACATATACAGAGTGTTCCACACATCCACAGCTGAATACACATTTTTTTCAGCTGCACATGGGGCATTTTCTAAAATACTCTACATACTAATCCATAGGTCATGCTTAAGTATATGCAAGAAAACAAAAATTCTCCCATGCATCTTATCTGACCACAGTAAAATGAAACTGGAGATAAATGGCAAAAGTAACCAGAAAAACACCATCAATACATGGAAATTAAACAATACCCTCCTCAGCAACCAATGGGACACAGATGAAATTAAACAAAAATTCAAAAATATCTACAATTTAATGCACAACTTATCAGAATTTATGGGGTGCAATGAAAGCAGTTCTTAGAGGGAAATTTATAGCTGTGAACTCATACATTAGGAAAACAGAATGAGAACAAATAAATACCTTAATGCTGCAACTCAAACATCTAGAAAAGCAAGAGAAAACCAAACCCAAAGCCCAAAGATGAGAGGAAATTATAAAAATTAGAGCAGAAACTAATTCAATCTAGAAGAAGGAAACAATTCAAAGAATTAACAAATCAAAAAGCTGGTTCTTTGAAAGATTAAATAAAACTGATAAGCCCCTAGCTAACCTCATCAAAAAGAGGAAAGAAAACACTCAAATGCAAGCAATAAGAAATGAAAAGGGGGAAATTACTACAGACCCAGTGGAAACTCAGAAGATCATCAGTAGCTACTTTGAGAATCTTTACTCTCACACAATAGAAAACACAGAAGAAATGGACAGATTCCTCGAAAGGTACAAATTACCAAACCTGTATCAAGAAGATAAAACAACTTTCAGTAACCCACTAACAGCCAATGAAATACAAAATGTAATAAAAAGCCTGCTGATAAAGAAGAGTCCAGGTCCTGATGGATTCACAGCTGAATTCTACAAGAAATTTACAGATCATATAATTCCAATATTCCTCAAACTCTTCAATGAAATTGAAAAGGAAGCAGTCCTCCCAAAATAATTTCTGGAGGCAAGTATTATACTGATTCTAAAATCAGGGAAAGACACAACTAAAAAGGAGAACTACAGGTCAATCTCCCTCATGAACACAGATGCAAAAATCCTCAGTAAAATCCTAGCAAATACAATACAGCAAATCATTAAGAAGATGATATACCATGACCATGTAGGATTCAGCCCAGGGATGCAAGGATCATTAAATATAGACAAATCTATAAATGTAATACAATATATCAATACAGCCAAATCCAAACACCACACAATCATCTCAATTGATGAAGAAAAGGCTTTTACAAAGTCCAACACTCATTCATATTAAAAGTCATACATAAAATTGGAATAGATGGCCTCTACATCAATCTCAAAAAATCATCTATGACAACCCAATGCCTAACATAATTCTAAATGGGGAAAAAGTGAAGTCTTTTACTCTCGCATGTGATATAAGACAAGGATATCCTCTATCATCACTTCTATTTGATATAGCTCTGGAATCATTAATTAGAGCAAGAGAAAGAAATGAATCATTAACTAGACAAGAGAAAGAAATAAAAGGAACAAAAATAGGTAAAGAAGAAGTTAAATTATCATTATTTGCAGATAACATATTTTACAAATTTTGGGAGACCCAAAAACCTCCACCAAGAAGTTATTAGATAGATTTGATACACAAATTCAGTAGCATAGCAGGATACAAAGTCCATACCCAAAAGTCAATAGCATTCCTCTACACAGGTAACAAACACACTGAGAAGGAAATTAGAGAAACAATACCTTTTACAATAGCACCATGGAAAATGAAATACTTAGGAAACTAAGTAAAGCAGTCAAAGATCTATTCATTGAAAATTACAGTACTCTAAAAAAGAGATCATGGAGGATTTCAGAAAATGGAAATATATTCCATGCTCCTGGATAAGAAGAACCAACATTGTGAAGACTGCCATACTCCCAAAATTATTATACAAATTTAATGCAATCTCTATCAAATTTCCACTAACATCCCTCACAGACCTAGAGAAATCATTCCTAAAGTTTATTTGGAACTAGATAGACCTTGAATAGTAAAGGCAGTCCTGGGCCATAAAGACAAGGCAGAAGGGATTACAATTCCTGACTTGAAATTATATATAAAGCTGCTGTCATAAAATCAACATGGTATTGGCAAAAACGTAGACCTGAAGATCAATGGAATAGATTAGAAGATGCAGATGTAACTACAAACACACTCAGCCACCTTATCTTTGACAAAGGGCCTGAATATGCTTACTGGAAGAAAGATAGCCTCTTTAACAAATGGTTCTGGAAAAACTGGCTCTCAACATGCTGAAAACAAAAATTTCACCCAGATCTATCACCATACACTAAACTAAAGTCAAAATGGATTAAAGATGTAAACATTAAAACAGAGACACTAAATCTCCTGGACGAGAAAGTAGGAGGAACTCTTGAAGACATAGGGGCAGCAAACTGTCTCATGAACAAAAATCAAACTGCATGGGTAACACGTGAAAGAACTAACAACTGGTACCTCCTCTTATTGAGAAGTTTTTGCACATCAAAAGAAATTACCAACAGACTGAAAAAGACAACCCACAAATTTGGAAAAAATCTTAATAATAAGCACTCAGACAGAGGTCTGCTCTCTAGAATTTATAAACTAAAAAAACCACTAGGGCTCTAAATTTAATGATCCAGTCCAGCAATGGGCATCCAACGTGAACACACACTTCTCAGAGGAAGAAATAGTAGAAGCTAATAAATACATGAAAAAATACTCCACATCACTAGCAATCTGTAAAATGCAAATTAAAAGAACACTGAGATACCATCTCACCCCACAAAGAATGGTTATCATAAAGAAATCATCTAACAACAAATGTTGGAGAGGCTGTGGGGAAAAAAGGAACCCTGCTCCACTGCTGGTGGGAATGTAGATTGGTGCAACCATTGTGGAGATCAGTGTGGAGACTCCTTAAAAAGTAGGACTGGAAATCTCACTCAATTTAGCTATCTGTGAATAGAAATTTTCCCAGGAGAACTTAAAACATCATATCATAATGACATATGAGCACTTATGTTTATAGTAGCACAATTTATGACAGCCAAATCTTGGAAGCAACCAAAATGCCTCTCACCTGAGGAATGGACGAAAAAGATGAGGTATTTTAATACAATGGAGTATTACTCAGCTATAAAGAAGATAAAACTTCCTGCTGTGGTGGTCCCACCCCCAGGGTACACTGATATGGTAACTGAGACTGTGCCTGGTGGTGCAAGCCTGTAATCCCAGCTCTTTGGAGGCTGTAAAGAGGCAGATTACTATGAGTCAAATCCAGTAGTTAGACCCTGAACACGCTGTAGACCCTTCTCTAAAATTCAAAAAAAAAAAAAAAAAAATGATAAACTCAAGTTTTCATATATAAGTGGATGCCACTTGAAGATATAGTCATAAGTGAAATAAACCAGACCTGCATGAGTAAGTATCATATATTTTCCCTAGTGTAAGAACTCAAACGAATAAATAAAAATTGAAAGGTATAACACAAGTAAATGGAAAGCAGGAACTTAAGGATTAAACAAGAAGAGAGGGTAAGGAGAAAAGCTAGGAAACATGGCAGGGGAAAAAACCATACATTTATACACACAAGATGGCTAAGGCAATGGTTCTGAGAGTCTCCATTAGGTTTCTGAAACTAGCAGTTAGTTGGTAGGATTCTTACCCTGACTAACTATATAAGCTGATACCTGTGAACTAAGCAACTGCACTGAAGATAGCAATGTGTAATAGTAAGGTCATGCTTAGAATGCCTGTCTTTCTGGTCTTCGAAAAGCATACTGCTTGTAATGTCATATAAATTACTGCTATACTCTTTCATGTAAATGTTTTAAAAAAGGAAATAAATTAAAACAAGAGACAATAAAAAATGTCATGGGGGGCAGGGAGATGGCTCATTGGAATAAGTGTTTTCCTGGCAAGTGCATGGGCATGAGTTCAATCCACTGTTCCACAAAAAAAAAAAAAAAAAAAAAAAAAAAGTCATATGATTGTCCTGCTACAATGATGTATATAGTTAGATTTCTAAATTTCTGTTTAAAAATTTGTAATTGTTCATTTCTAGTTTTTTACTATTTTTTATTTTTTTCACATTCTATATGGATTTAAAGTTTAGCATTCAAAGATTGATTAAAAATACCTGTTCCATGTTATCTCTAAAGTGTTCGATATTCATGCAGATCCTGATGTTAACCTCAACAACTTATGTTTTAGGGTAATAATATCATAAAGCTTCTCTTCTGGAAGGTTAACAACTTAAGTCTGCAGACCACAAAATTAGAGAAAAAGAAAGGCTACAAGGATAGCCAACATTTTGGCCCTAGCCCTTCAAGGTCAGTGAGTACTCAGGACATAAGAGAACCTATACTGTAACATCCTGTAACTCACTGGTGTCTGAAATTTTCTGATCAAGGAAATTATGGGGCCACAGAGTAAAGTGACTGATGATATGGAGAGTCACATGGAGAAAAAACATTATCTCAGGCTTTCATAGGGAGAAAATTGGTCAAGCACTGGCTGTAATTCATCCACATGGCTGACGGTTGACACTGACAAAAAATGTACAAAGTTCTGTACAGGGTTTCAGGATAAATCCTGAGGGCATCTGACAGAACTTGTCAGATACAAAAAAGATACATTTCTTGCTATATAGGTCTTGCTTTATCTTGGTCTTAATTATCCAGCAGAAAAGTATAAAAATGAGGTGTAAAAAGTAAAACTGAGCTGTAAAAGGCTCAAATCAACAACTTCTGACACTGCCAGTCATGCAGACAACCCACTACAATTATGGAAGACTATATTGGATTACTTTGCTGAATTTATGCACCTACAATATATGAATGGCAATGGAATACCTGTCTCTGACAAAAGTAAACAAAAAAAGGGGATATAAATGAAGGACCATTTTGTAGTGAAAAAAACCTATATACAAAATAATTAGCATACAAATACAGCTACTTTGTCTTACTTCAATGAAAAGAAAGTATTGAACTAATAGTTTAGATATGTCTGCATCTTGTACTATGAATAACTACTACAAAGACAACAATATGCAATGCATTAATTATTGTAACTGTTCTACTAACCTGTTTTGTCACTGTCTCATGGTTACTTGTTTCTCAATAGAATTAATATAAAAATAAAACTTTCATTACATTCATCTTTTATAATAATTTTTCTTTGAAAAATATGTATAAAGTGCATTTATATTCGTTGTCTATTAATTCCATCATCTCTACAAATCCTGTGTCTGATTATAGTGAGTAATTTTTTTCTGGCTCTGGGTCATAATTTCCCTTCTTTATAGCTAGTAAAGATATTCTGATGAAATACTGAGATTGTGGACATTATTTTACTACATTACTATTATTGAATAGTTGTTGGACCAAGCAGGCTAACTTAATCTTGGTATTGGCCAATTAAGAAACACATAAGTGGGTATAATTATTCATGAAAAATAAAGTGTATGAACATGTAGCCAATCTATAAGCATTTCAGAAAAAATAGCAGTAAATGTTCTAGAACAGACTAGAAACATCATTTGTAACTAATTCTTCCATGCTTCAATTAACCATGTCTTATAACCTTAAGGTTGTTTTTATATTGTGGGCTTTTACAATGATACTTATATAGTTTTTTTTTTTTTTTAAGAGCGGAATATATTTATGGGGGGGAAGAAAACTCCAGTTCAAGAGAAGGACAGAAGGGGGACTTGAGTGGGTTACCCCTACTTAGTACTTTTAAACAGGTTTCATATTTGTCAGAAAATAATGTTAATGAAGCATTTTTTTTAAGCAGAAGGAATGGATAATGAAAAGAAGAACCAGAGGAAAAAATACTGAAGAAGTAAGGGAAAAATCAGAAGGCTTTTTCTCTAGCATCTATGTTGAATTTGTACTTACTCCTGTATACTTCCTTTTATGGACTACTCTTAGCTAGTAACATATATTTCTTTAGTGAACACCAAAAGGTGGGGAAAAATTATTATTAATAGATAATATTCATATTTAAATAATTATATATAATTTATTTATAAATATATAATTAGAATTTTATATTAGAATTACTAGAAATCAAAATGTTAATAGTTGCATACTTGAAAACTGCTTAAATGCTGATCTTCGAGGAGTTTCTGTGTTTCTTCCAGCTTAAACTGGAACACATTTTTGTTCGTAGCCAAGTTTGTCATGTTGTTTTCCTTCATTTCTATATCCCAGCTGATTTTGGATAAAAGATGTTTATGATGCCTGTGATCACTTTTTGACAATGCTGAAGGTGAAGCACAATCTACAGTTCTGTGAATCAGACATAAAAAATTTAGTACATCTAATTAAAACTAATATATGTATATGATACATTTGTATGCCCAGATAAAAAACATATAGGTATATTGGAGAAATATATAGATACAGTAGTAATATATACCATGGTACTGTAAAGCAATCAATAGTAGAATAAAAATGGTTGTGAGATTATAGTACCAGTAAAAGACTCCACCTTTTTATAGGAATGCCTAATTATGACCTTGATTACTGTACCCTATTCTTTTTTTTTTTTGTACCCCGTTCTTCTATCATGTGGAATAGGGATAACTAATTCCTGCAAGTATGTGGAGTCAATGCTCAGTTTCTTCTAAGTGTTCCTATGTGGATAATAATATTCTGTATTACCCTTTTTCCTGAGTTGAAATCCCAGGTAATAGGCATGTTTATAACCTAAAGAAGGTTGATTGCAGATTTAGACAGATACAAACTATGAAACTGCTCATCAGGATGGGCAGGAAATTCCTCTCTACTTAACCAGGTTTGGAAGCTTGCCTCTTATTCACTGACGAGGGTACACACTTGTTTTAGCTTGTTTCAGGAATCTAATCATTAACATAAACACAGTTTTCATGCTGCAGAGAGCATCTCTGACATTCACTTTTAGTGTGTCCAAATGACACTCAAACATCAGCATCTTCTATTTAGAATTTTGTATTATCCGCAAACCTACAACATGTTAATTTCAGTTTATACACAAGTAAAATACAGGGACCTAAGGAAAGATTCTGAAAGATGCGAGATGGGGAAGAAGGAACCATACAGCTGACTGCTTGCTGCGCTAGGGCCGGGAGTCCAAATTTGAAGGCCAATTCTTCCCAATTCAGTTGAATTATTCCCAATTCAGTGAGTATAAAAATGTTTGGAAGGTAACACATGGCCACGTGTATGTACCTATCTCCAATACCCATATATATCTTATTTGGACAGACTAAAATAGTCAAGGTAAAGGATTATTGATGAGTATCAGATTACTACCTCTCTGTTACTACGGGGAGGTCAGGGAGAGCAAGAATGTATTCAGTACAGGCTCCTGAACATTGAGGGTATGTTTGTGTGTCTTCCTTTGATACTTCCTTATTCTTACATAATCCTTCCTTGTGGTCCCCCTTTCCAAATGAAACAAAGCTAGATCTACAAAACATCTAATAAACTCATTTTAGTTACCTTTAAGGGTGTCGTCTTTCAACTTTTTCTTCGCTACTCCTTTCTTCTCTACTCCACTTTCTTCTCTTTTCTTCTCTACTGTCTTCCCCCAGTGAGGAGAAGTGAAAGAGTAGATAAAAGGCGATGGGGAGACAGAAATTGAGGGAGAGGGAAGCATAGGGGGGAAGGAAGAAGAAATCATAAAAGAAGTAGAAACAGGAGAAATCGGAGAGGGAAAAGCTAAGTAAGTTGGAGGCAAATGTGGAGATGGAGATGAATGCAAAGGAGTAGGCAAAAGGGGGCTGGAGGAGGGGGGAAGAGATGGAGAAGTAGAAGAGGAGGTTGGAGAGAGAATGGATGAGGAGGAAGAAAACATTACAGAGGGTGAAGAAGACAATTTTGAAAAGGAAGATGGAGAATGACAAGGAGATGAGGCTGGCTGAAGGCCTACGAAGGCCTGGGGCTGATTTGACAATGTGGCTTGTGAAAGAGATTGCTGGACTGACTGAAAAGCATCCAATCTATTGGGATGTTCAGGCAACAGAGTGGCATCAGGGAGACTGGGGACTGGCTGATGGGGGACACTGGATACACAAGAAGACTTCAAAGCAGGGAGGGCTTCCCAAGGGGCTGGGAGAGAGCGATGAATAAGCGCAGGCATGTGAGCAGCTGTGGTGGAGTGCGGTGCTGCAGGGAGATGTGTGGGTCTGAATGCTCTGTAAAATAGCCTCTTCTGTGGGTCAGGATCAGGAGCAACTAAAACACTTCTGGATGGATGAGGCTGATGATCAGGTGGGCCCGAAGGAATGGGGGCTGGCAGACGAGGGAAACTGCTAGAAAAGCTGGAAGTAACTGGGGCAGGTGGGCGAGGGAGATATTTGATTGGGTATGACAGTGATGAGACAGGTAGAAAGGTCTTAGAGAGGGTAGAGGGGACAGAAGGCAGAGTCTGGGGCTGCTGGGTTGAAGAAGCAGTCAGGTAGCCAGGAAGAATCTGGGCATGGTGGGACAGTAATGGGGCCCGTGAGGAAGACAGCTGATTGGATAAGTAAGGACCAGGTGTGGAGACAGCTGGACAGGAAGGAATGGATCTGCACAGGTGGAAAAGTATGTGGACAGGTGGGTAGAAATAGCCTTATTAAGATGGTGTTTTTTGGATTTACTGGGTTGTCTCTGGACTTTTGATTCATGCTGTTTTGCGCGGATGGTCCACACATGATCTTCCACTGATCAACTGGGTGCTCTCACAGCAACAGAAAATGTGCACGGCTAACTCAGGTTCCCTTTTCCTTATTCCCTTTTCTTAAGTAGTTTCACAAGTCTGTTAGCCACACAGACGTTGAATTTGAGCTGAAAAATCTAGTATAAAACATGGTACAAAGGGCAAGTAGAGGTCAAACAGACATCTTCTCAGCTCCAGAGAGGCCATCGTGGGCAGCCCCACAGGGCTGGAATCAGCCATCTCCCCCAAAACACATGGATATTGGAGATAGGTATTTAACTGAGTCACTGTGTAAAAGAGTAAGTGGTCTTTACTATGGGGAAGAATATGCCCTTTGGTACCATAGACTACAGAAGGGTCAAGAAGATGCATCTGTGATAAGAATTTGTTGTGATGGAGACAGTTACTTCTTACATTTTTAATGTTAGTTCCTTCAACAGTATTTTTATACTTTTTTTCTGGAAATAGCTTCTATGTTCTCAAGAATATATTCTTTGGTTTTTCTTGAGGTTTAAGCATAAATGCTCTCCACTTTTGCATAGATTATTTCTGTTTTAGATGATTACATTACTAATGTCTTAAACTATATGTATCTGCTATTAACATTTTCCATATTACAATGGTTTTTCACAAGTACTGATACATCCAAGTCTTTTGGAAACTCCATTTCTTGGTATTATTTTATTAACACATTTTAGTTTATATTTTAGAATGTTTTTAATGCTATAATTGTATTTGCAGTAACTACATATTAATTACCTAATACTTGATTCCTAATAACATCTTATATTTGTATGGCATTTATAGTTTACAAAACATTTCACATACATTATTTACTATTTGTTACCTGTAGAGAGAAATGCAACTTTGAAATAATGAAATTACTGTTCTCTTTATAGATTGTATATATTTTTGTTTTCCAAATACACGTTTGTGATATATATATATATATATATATATACAGATATAAATATCATAAACTCAGTGATAATAGTACATTATAATAACATGAAAACTTGCTATTCTAGTGCAGACTGAAGGTCACTTTTCATATAGCAAAGATGATGTACATTTAATGACCCTAGCAGATTTGCTATTATTTTGGTATTCTAATTTTCCTAACACTAAGCAAATGTACATCATTAAATAAGTCCATGCTTTCATTTTCTGCATAAAGGAAGCGTTTTTAAAACAAAATATATGGCTAATAAAAAGTATAAGAACTGAGAGACAAAAAATCCTTAAAGAATATAATCGTGAAAAAATGTATAAAAATGTGTATTACTTCTACACTAAATTGTTTTGAATATTCAACTCAGCCTGTATCCCCTAAGCCTAGGGACTCTCTCTCTAACTGTCAATTTTGTTAGACAAGCTCTTTCGTGAAGTGGTCTGAGCTGTGTGGCCTTTATTGCCTTACCTCCCAACTGCTCCTCAGGCTGCTCTTCATTGCTTTGCTTGCGTAACCGTGAGCTCTCCTGCTGCTGGCTGCACTACCTGGCACTCACAATGCAAACGATGCAAGGTCCAATGTAGCCCAGTTTGGGGGGTGGGGCTCAGTCCACAGCCAGCTTGCTGGAGCATCAGTGTGGAAGTACACTGCAGGACACTCAGTCCACAGCATGTGGGCGCGCAGCAGGAAGACAGCACCATGAGGAACAGGTGGGGAGCCATACCATGTATAATACCACAGGTCCAGCCTCCACGTCCCACCAGTGTGCCTGCTGGCTGGCCACACATTTCTTAATCCAATGTAGCTGACTGTGATGATTCATGGTCAAACTTGCAATCAACTAATAACTGGAAAATTTTATAGTATCTATATGTGTGTGTTTGCCTGCCTGCCTCCCTGCCTGCCTACCTACTCACCTATTTATGTTGTGGTGCTAGGGAATGAACCCAGGGGTTCTGCGCTGAACTAACTCCCCATCTGTTTTTAAATTTTGAGACAATTTTTCACTAAATTGCTAAACTATCCAGGCTGGGCTCAAATGTGTGATACTATTTCCTCAGCTTTCCAGGGTTCTGGTATTACAGGTGTGTGGTACCATACCCAGCTCCTCCTAAGTAGCACCTCATAGGTCATCACAGGAGATGGAGGGAGGGTTAAGGGAGGGAAAAGGCAAGTAGAAAGAATTAAGATGTGTTAGGTCCATGTGCCAATTGTCCTTGATGAATATTATCATTTGTACTACAGACATGTACTCATAAAAATCTTATGAAGACAAGGGCATTATTTTTATTAACTAAGTACCACTTTACTTAACTTTTTCATATTTTCAGCCTTATCCTATTTTTTTTTTCCACTCTGGGATTATTTCTAAAATATAAATGTGTCCTTGCAGTCTACTTTCTGTCCCTACCATTCCACTGAAACTGCTCTCCAAAGCTGTCAGGGAGGTTTTTGTTGTAAAACATAGTGAGTGCACTGCTTCTTCCTGGATCTTCTCTCTGCTTCTCCAGATTCATGTTCTACACTTTCTCACTCTGCTGCACTGTCCAGAGGCTGAATAACAACTTGCTTTCAGCCTCATGGCTGAGTTTGGCTACTGGATGACACCAGCAGGAGCCAGGACAGTGACAGAAGCAGTGCTGAGACTTGCTCCTCTGGTTCCTGCCTGCTGTGCTTGGAGTAGCAGTAGCAGTCCCTGTACCTCTTCAACAGCTCCTTCCACTACAGCTCTTTTCACATCAGGTGTGCATGTCGTATCGCTGACTTTGCCAACAGTTCTGGAGGACTTCACAATTCTCTGGTGGCTGCAGTCTCTTTGTTAATCTCTCCTCAATCTTTTTAAATGTGTTGCCTGTTTTCTGCCAGGTCTCTGAAGAACATGACTTCTTGTGTTATCAAGGCACTGACTCTTTAGAAGTCCTGATCTCTGCAAACAACTTATTTTCATGAAACCTGATCCTTCCTTCATTTCCTTGACACTGTGCTCTTCTAGTCCTTCACCACTGATTCCAGCTGGTCTCTCTTTTTACATCTCTTTAAATACTGCTGTCCAGTGCTCTTCACGTTCCTAGTGCTTGCCCATGTCCACTGTCTTTTCTCTTGTGTTCTCAATTATACAATTTTTACCTTTATTAAAATAGTTTTTTCTTTCAATCCACTACCCACAAAATTTTTCAATGGATTGGAATGGCATGTTTTAAAAGTTTGAATTATACTCATGTGTTTAAAATATTCCTTAACATATAGCTGCAAGTCTCACAGCTACACAAACTGTTTGTACTGTGTGATGCCTTCTTTGTTCTCAGCCTTGGCACATGCTCATTACTTTGCTGGGCCATTCACCCCACTTCTCCAGTGCTTTGCTAAGGAGTTATCTTACTTCATGAGTTCTTACTTGAACTCTATTGAAAACTGAGAGGATAAATTTTGTTTTCCTTATCCCTAATAAATGGAAATTACTGACCACAAGTATTCTAAAGATGGAATAATGTCATGTACAGGTAAAATATTAACATAATTTATTCTATGAATTATTGATAAAGTTTTTTAAAGATTTATTTGGTACAGGGTCTACACAGCTTGGACTCAGTGATTCTTCTGCCTCAACCTCCCCAGTGCTGGAATTAGAGGTATGTGCCACCAGACCTGGTCTCAATGGTTGGCCTGGAGCAGGGCCTGCATTACATGTGGTACTGCAGACCGAACTTGGGTCCTTGCACTTGCTAGGCAGGTGCTTAGTCTGCCGAGCTATCTCTCCAGCTGAATTATTGATATCTTATATAAGTAAACGTGAAATATTATCATTGCTTAATTAATATTATTCTTTAGTTTTGAAGCATTATTTAGAACACTAGGGATTATATTTTATGATAGTCTACTTGTCCACATCTTACAAAGCTAGATCTAGTTCTTGTATGTAGTAACATCAATAAATATACAATAAGTAAATAAAAAGAGTGTTAGAAGGCACACAGTGCTCGGCTGATCCATCCTACTGTTCCTAGGTGATTCATTTCTGCCACTTTGGACAGGAACTAGAAGTTGCTGTAGTATTTTTAGGACATGTAGGAATAACTTTTCCAGTGAGGAGGAAAAATCTTTTTTATATAAAATTACTTTTTAATCTAAGTTTATATCACTATAATTCAATTTTCTTTTCTCAGTAATAATAAAAACCAAACAATAACAGAAAACTACTCAACATAGGAAGTATTTATAGTATCCAAAATTTTTTCAGATAATTAGAATTCTGATTTTACTTCAATTTAATCTGAAAACAGATAAACTCTAGAACATAAGAGACAAGCAACTAATGAAAGGTGCACAAACTGAGCAGCTAGAAATTACTATAAATAAATAATTATAAATAATAATTATAAATTACCTCCAATTTATTGTAGGTCTGTGGGAAAAGGGAAGGTTTTCTGATTTCAAGTTGGATTCTTGAATTTGCTTGAGGGCCTCTTCCAATGGAGGAACTGATTTGTGAAAAACTGAGAATCATCAAGAAAGATCAGACAGTGAAGAATTACCTCATTGTTGGTCAGTGAATAAAATGTTATTTTAAAACATTTGTAAAAAGAAACTATTTTACAATAGTATAAATATTAAAATTTTGACATCTTATTTTCAAAAACAAACTATTTCTTAGAAACGTTCATCACCAATTTTAAGAATTACCTGAAAAAAACAAAACTTTGAGAAATGTCCAGGCTCTTTATTCTGTCAAATAAACCTCTCTATACTTGACCTCAGAGTCCCATAAATTTCTGACAAAATTCATAAATATTCTATGAATAAAAGGGGAAATATAAATATTTACTGAACATTCACTGTTACAACTTATTTTTAAGCACTTTATATGTAATGTATTAATTAATTTCATTTCTTTTTAAAAATTTTTATTACTTTATTTGGAACAGGGTCTCACTATGCAGTTGAGACTCATAGTAGTCCTCCTGTCTCAGCCTCTCCAGTACTGGAACTATAGGCATGTGGCACCATGCACAAGATTTGAGGCCGGCATGGCCTCCCCTGGGGTTTAGGTCAGCATGGCATATGGTACTGGGAATCAAACCTGGGTCCTTGTGCTTGCCAGGCAGGCACATAGACTGCTGAGCTCTCTCCCCAGTCCCTATATTAACTAATTTAATCTTCACCTTGGCTTCTGAGGCAGATGCTACTTACATTTTGCAGCTAATAGAACCAAGATACAGAGAAGCTAAGCACCCTGAGCAAACACTAACACTGGGGTAGACATTGTGCACACACTACTCTGTGCAGCGTTTATCCCAGCCCTGCATCCAGTACATATTCACTGTCCCAAGTTTTCTAATGTACACTTTGATGTCAATATTCTCTTTAGCTTTTTTTCAAATGTTATACTTAGCTTCTTGTTCAATTGGAACATAGTTCTTAAGAATGTTGCTTCTCCTGCTGCCCTCAGTTTATGACTGCATGATG
Organism: Ctenomys sociabilis; assembly: GCA_004027165.1. Classification (NCBI taxonomy): domain Eukaryota; kingdom Metazoa; phylum Chordata; class Mammalia; order Rodentia; family Ctenomyidae; genus Ctenomys; species Ctenomys sociabilis. The sequence continues at coordinate 94,198 of PVKA01004268.1, forward strand.
ATTAGTTCAAACTTGAATTTTAGAGGCAATTCATTTCCCTAATCAACTGGTAATGACAATAAGTTAGAGAAGCATGCACAGCTGTAGGATGGCTGTTAATCTTCTAATCGTTCAGGACACGCAGCAACTATCAAGCTTTAGACACCATCTTAGTTCATGAAGGCTGGTACAATAAATTCTTTCAGCAAGGTGACTTACTAAATAATAGGAATTAATTTTTCATGGTTCTGCAGGATGAGGAGTCCAAGGTCCAGGAACCAGTGGTGTGTAGTAAGGGTCCGTTTGCACACACAGGGTAATTTTTACCCATGTTGTCACCTTATTGAGGAGCTAAGTAGCTCACTGTGGTCTCTTTTAGGCTACTGATCCTATATATGAAAATATCATAACCTAATCAGACCCCTAAGGTTCCATCCACACCCATCACCACAGTGATTAGAATTTCAACACATGACTTGGAAAACACCACAGCAAACACTGATGTTTTTTGAATTATTATACTTAAGTTCCAAGAACGGTTTTTATTGGTAGCCTCAGATATCATCCCTAAGAATAAAGGAATCATATATTCTTGGATTCTTTTTCTCTGCTTTTGCAAGTAGAGAGGGTGACTAAAATATGTTCAGGAAAGTTCACTGATCTTTAATACCTTTAATTTCAAAAAAATGTTCATTTTTAATGGCAGGATAGCAGGATATTAAATAGGTTATTAATTTCATCAGTAAAGACCCCTGTTGGAAACTGAATATAATCAGTGTTTGCTATGGTGTGAATGTTTGTGCCTTTTCCAAAATTCTTATGTTGAAATTCTAACGCTAAAAAACCCCAATGTCTCCATGAGCCACTCTTTATTTTTAATGTTTAGATCTTTAATCCATTTTGACTTTAGCTTAGTGCATGGTGATAGACCTGGGTCAAGTTTTAGTTTTTCGGCATGTAGAAACAGTTTTTCCAGCACCATGTGTTAAAGAGGCTATCTTTCTTCCATAAGCGTGTTTGGCCCCTCTGTCGAAGAACAGGTAACTGAGTGTGTTCCTAGAGGCCTCTGCATCTTCTAATTTATTCCACTGATCCTCAGCTCTGTTTCGTTGCCAATACCATCATGGTAGACTTGTAGTATAATTTCAGATCAGGAATTGTAATGCCTCCTGCCTTGTCTTTGTTGGCTAGGATTGCCTTTGCTATTCTAGGTCTTTTCTGGTTCCAAATAAATTTTAGGAACAATTTCTCTAGGTCTTGGAGGTATGTTGGTGGCAGTTTGATAGGGATTGCATTGAATCTGTAAAACAATTTTGGGAGTATGGACATCTTCACGATGTTCATTCTTCCTATCCAGGAGCAGTGAATATCTTTCCATTTTCTGAAATCCTCTATGATCTCTTTTCTTAGGGCACTATAATTTTCCATGAAAAGAACTTTGACTTCTTTGGTTAAGTGAATTCCAAGGTAGTTCATTTTCTTCGGTGCTATTGTAAAAGGTCTTGTTTCTATAGTTTCCCTTTCAGTGTGTTTGTTATCCGTGTAGAGGAATGCTATTGACTTTTGAACACTAACTTTGTATCCTGTTATGGTACTGAATTTGTGTATCAATTCTAGTAGCTTCTTGGTGGAGTTTTTTGGGTCTTCCAAGTAAAGTATCATGTCATCTGCAAATAGTGACAATTTAATTTCTTCCTTATCTATTCTTATTCCTTTTATTTCTTCCTCTTGTCTAATGGCTGTAGCTAATGATTCCAAAACTATATTGAAGAGTAGGGGTGATAGAGGACATCCTTGTCATATACCAGATCTAAGAGTAAATGATTTCAGTTTTTCCCCATTTAGAATTATATTAGCCATTGGGTTGTCATAGATGGCTTTTATCAAATTGAAGTAGAGGCTTTCTATTCCAATTTTCTGTAGGGTTTTGAATATGAATGAGTGTTGGACTTTGTCAAAAGATTTTTCTACATCAATTGAGACAATCATGTGGTTTTTAGATTTCAGTCTATTAATATAGTGTATTACATTTATAGATTTTCAAATATTGAGCCATCCTTGCATCCCTGGGATGAATCCTACCTGGTCATGGTGTATGATCTTCTTGATGATTTGCTGTATTCTATTTGCTGGGATTTTATTGAGAATTTTTGCATCCATGTTCATGAGGGAGATTTGCCTGTTCTCTTTTTTAGTTGTGTCATTCCCTGGTTTTGGAATCAGTATAATACTCGCCTCCAGGAATGATTTTGGGAAGACTGCTTCTTTTTCAATTTCACTGAAGAGTTTGAGGAGTGTATGGATTATATCTACTATAAATTTGTGTATAATTTAGCTGTAAGTCCATCAGGACCTGGACTTTTCTTTGTGGGCAGGCTTTTTATTACATTTTGTATTTCATTGGCTGTTACTGGGTTATTGAGAGTTGTTCTATCTTTTTGATTCAGTTTTGGTAATTTGTACCTTTCAAGGAATCTGCCCATTTCTTCTGTGTCTTCTATTCTGTGACTGTAAAGATTCTCAAAGTAGCTATTGATAATCTTCTGAATTTCCACTCGCTCTGTGGTGATTTCACCCTTTTCATTCCTTATTGCTTGCATTTGAAATTTTCCGTTCCTCTTTTTGATGAGGTTGGCTAGAGACTTATCAACTTTAGTCTTTCAAAGAACCAGCTTTTTGATTCCTTGAACTGTTTTCTTCATCTCAACTGCATTAATTTGTACTCTTATGATTTCTTTCCATCTTTGGGTTCTGGGTTTGGTTTTCTCTTCCTTTTCTAGATGTGGGAGGTACAGCATTAGGATGTTTATTTGTTCCCCTTCTGTTTTCCTAATATGTGAGTTCATAGCTATGATTTTCCCTCTGAGAACTGCTTTCATTACATCCCATAAATTCCGAAGTTGTGCTTGAATTTTCATTGAATTGTAGATATTGTTGAATTTCTACAATATTGTTAATTTCATATGTGATCCATTGATTGCTGGGTAGGGTGTTAATTTCCATGCATTTAGCTTGTTTCTCTTGTTCCTTTTGTCATTTATTTCCAGTTTCATTGCACTGTGCTCAGATAATATGCATGGGATAATTTCTGTTTTCTTACATATTCTTAAGCATGACCTGTGGACTAGTATGTGGTCTATTTTAGAAAATGCCCCATGTGCAGCTGAAAAAAATGTGTATTCAGATGTGCTTGGGTGGAGCACTCCATATATGTCCACCAAGTCCATTTGTTCTAAACTCTGGTTCAGTTCTGCTATTTCTTTGCTAATATTTTTGTCTGGTTGACCTATCTTTTTGAGATAAGGGAGTGTTAAGATGTCCTGTTAAGACTGTGGTCTTGGATATTAGATTTTTCATGTCCATTAAGATTTGTCTTATATAGTTGGGTGCTCCCGTATTTGGTGGTACATATTTATGAGTGTTACCTCTTCTTGAATTTTTCCCCTAACCAATATATAGTGGCCTTCTTTATTTTGTTTGATCTTTCTTGGTTTGAAGTTGAGACTGTCTGAGAACAGAATTGCTACTCCTGCTTTTTTTCTGAGGTGCTAGGGCATATAGTATTGTCTTCCATCCTTTGACTTTAAGCCTATGAATGTCTTTTTAAGTGTGTTTCTCGTATACAGCATATAGTTGGATTTTGTCTCCTAATCCACTGTGCCAGTCTATTTGTCTTAATTGGTGAACGGAGTCCATTTACACTGATGGTTATAATTGAAATGTGTTGACTTATGACTGTTATGTTATTTACTGGCTGTTATTTACTCCTTTTTGTCCTGTATTTGTTGGACCTATTTAGTGACTTCCTTCTGTTCTCATTTGTGGAGTTCTGATCATTTTGGTCCCTCTCTAGAATATCTTTCTGTAGCCTGTGTAGGGATGGCTTTGTCATCATGAAATTCTTTAGTTGTTCTTTGTCATGGAAGTATTTCACTTCTCCATCACACTTGGAAGAGAGTTTTGCAGGGTACAGTAGTCTAGGCTGGAATTTGTTTCCATACAGGACTTACTCTGCTCCATGCTCTCCTTGCCTTCAAGGTTTGTGAAGAGAAGTCAGCCGTAATTCTGATGGGTTTTCCTTTGAATGTGATCTGCTTCTTTTCTCTAGAAACTTTCAGTGTATTACTCTTGTGTTGGATTTCTGGGATCTTGACTATTATATGTCTCGGTGTGTTTTTACTTGAGTTGAAGTTATTTGGCATTCTGTATGCTTTGGTTACCTGAATGTTAGATTGTTTCCTCATATTTGGGAAGTTTTCTGCTATTACTTCTTCCCACATTCTTTTTATATCATTTGTATTGACTCCTTCTTTCTCATTCATGGCTATTAGTCTCACACTGTTCATCTTGGCATCATCTTGTAAGTGATGAATTATTTTTTCCTGCATCCTAGTTGTTTTTAAGAGATCCTTTCTCTCCTTTTCACTAGCTGCACCAGCATCTTCAAGATCTGAAACTCTGTCTTCACTTTCACTAAAACGGTTTTGTAGACTTGTGACTGAGATTTTAAGTTCTTCTATATCTCTTTAATTCTGCTTCATGCGATCTATTTCTTTCCTATATTGCTCATTCAAGGAATCAATCATATTTCTAATCTCTATTTTTTTATTAACGTCTTCTTTAGAGGTAGCTATTAATTCTTTTACTGCAGAGTATTTTCCAAATTGGGTTTCCTCCACATATGTCCCTATTTGATTCTTTACTTCAGATGCTATGATTTCAGATATTTTTTTATTTTAGAAATATTTTCTGCTCTGGGTTCCTCTTTACCTTTCTGCTGTTGTTTCTTTGCTTGCGATGCTGTTAATTCATACATTTCAGCTAATTTAATGTTCTCTGCACTTGTTCTGGATTGGCATTGGGTTTTCCCCTTATGTTTCTGCATTAATTCTTTACTTCAGATGCTATGCATTTGAAAATTTCTTTTTTTATTTCAGGTGTTAGTTCTGGTCTAAGTTCCTCTATAACTTTCTGCTGTTGTTTCTTTGCTTCTGACACTGTTAATTCATTCATTTCAGCTGAGCTAGTGTCCTCCGCACTTGTCGTGGGTGGGCTCCAGGCTTGAGATTGCATTTTGCTCCTTGTCTTTGTCATTTTGTATAGCACTGACCTCGGACCTTTGGTGTAGAGCTTTGGTGCAGTTACAACCTTTGCATGTAATGACATTTGGGTACAGATCTGTCAAATTTGAGTTTATCCACTTATGCCTGGCCTGGATCTAGCTGTTGTGTTCAGCTCCTTTTTGCTGTAGCCCTTCTAGTACAACAGTTCCCCTCTGTTGTGCCTCTAGCCCAGGGAGCACTGGGGAGTGCTGAAGTTCTCTCACACACTGACCGGGCTGTGTTGGGCTGGATTTGGGGCTGGAAGAGTTGCAAATGTTCTCATTCTTTTGTTGGGCTTGGTGGCCAGGGCACTGGATGGTTGCAGGGGTTCTCTGGGTGCAGCAGAGAGTCTCACTCATGAGGGTGCTCTCAAGGGCTCTTGCTGGCGGTGCGCTGGGAAGCTGGAAGTTGTCCCATGCACTCACCTAGCTGGGCTGGGCTGCATCAGGGCCATGAGCCACTTTTTAAATAATTTAAAATAATGATTTAATATATTTGCTATATTTACATCTTCTACATTTTTATGTCATGTTGATAAAGGCCATCCATGCCCATACTGACACACATTTAGTCACCTTGATCTCTAGTCATATGACTATACAGATACTTGACTATAGGGTTGGCCTTTTTTGGTTTGTTTTTATGTTTTGTTTTTTTTCTTTTATTTAGTTTTTTGACACAGGGCCTCATTGTGTAGTTCAGGATGGCCTGGAAGTCTTGCGGGTGTTACTGTGATAGCAAGTGGGTACCACCAAACCTGGCTTGTCCTCACCATGGGTATGTGTTCCTTCTGTCTTTGATGTTTTTGCTTGGCAAAGACTGAATATAAGTACTTTCTATGGGGATGACACTCAATGTCTCTCTGTATGTGTAGTACTTCATACATCCCACTGCCACAGTAAGTTACTATGCTGTCAGCATTGCTTAGATTACTCTCATCTCCAAATCAAGCCCTGAGACATTCAACTGTATAATACAGTGACTGTGCATAGCAGCTTGGTCCAGGGCTTGGCACAGGACAGCATGAGATGGCTGAATGCAAAAGGGTCTTCTTAACTTTAGGAAGTTCTGACAGTGCTAATTCTGTGTTGATACTGAAGGTATAAATACGTGAATGTGGCACCAAAGGACCAGTCATAATCATATTTACATTCTAGTTGGTTGTAAATGTTAGACTGCTGGATTGTATTACTTTGTAGACCTTTTGTTCTGCTGTTCTCTTAAGTAAGAATATGAACCAAGCTGTGAATAAAATACCACAGTGAATGTGACATTAATTTTCAGAACTCAAATGTTAATTTTTGTTTTGTTATTTCACTTTAAAATGACGAAACCAAGCCATTCTGAAGTTGAATGAATTTTACAACCTAATAGAGAATTTACTAATAGAGGCAACAAAATAATTTCTACTGAAAATAAATCAAATTATTTTATTTGATTAAAGTCCTATTTAGTAAAAAAGCATGCTTGTTATTTAATAAGCAAGCATTAGTTTTGTTTTCTATTTTGCTTCTTCATTTACCACTTCCATGTCAAGTCAAATGTGATTGTAACTTTAATTTTAGTTCTTGAATTGTTCTAGAAATTAAGGTACCTGCTCTCCTCCG